>KK115370.1:207227-242341 GCA_000611955.2 Stegodyphus mimosarum | reverse complement strand
TTGGTTTTGAAAAACATTGTTAAAATTGCAAGACTTGAACTACCTCTATTTGACGAAAACGATCAGTTTTTGAGCTGGTACAAAGTTATATTTTACTAAGCACAAAATTTAGATATTTTAAAAATCAATGTTTTTAAACTGATGAATTTTGTATCTCAGCCCAAAAGGTCTCGAAACGCAATTTTGCGTCGTTCACTGTAATGCGTTGATTTACCTTTCATTCGAGTCGTTGCTATTCGGCAAAATATAAGATATTTGTCTTTCAAATTTAATCTGTCTTTTATTAATTAACAAACAAAGGTATTCAAAATCAATAGATGTAGCTCTTAATATTTTTAATGTAATATTTACATCTAGAAATCTAATTTTTAATCTCCAATTAACTAATCATATATATATTATAATACTAACTTAAATTCCATTTGTTAAAATTGCAAACTTAATATTAACTTATAAGTGTATACTAACTTAAACCCACACTAATTATACATATAATACTGACTTAAATTTCATTTCGAGTTGCAACCAAAATTTATAATAGACTAAATGTTAAAGTAAAATAACACGCCGAACAAATATTAATTTAGAAGACATAAAGTTCTTATAGTGATGAAGAGGTGATAAGATTGAAGCAATAACTTAAGTTGTAGATAATTTCCTAAAAGATTAAACAGCATAAAAGAGATATTATTCTGTTTTTATTATTAAGTAGTTTATTACTAAACACTTTATTACAAAGAATTGTAATCTCAAATTTAATTTTACAAATTTTGCAAAAGATTCACTTCGACAAACATTAGTTACGATATTTTTATGGAAACTAAAATGCATTTATTTCTGTTTATTATAGAAAGGATGATATTCTTTCTTTATTCTTAAACGCGTATTATCTGGTTTAATGTTTGATGTTTGTATCTGGGACAATGTATATATATATATATATACAGGATTTTTATGATCAAATGATTCCGACGTTTTTTAAATTATGCAAAGCTAGAAACTTAATGTAAAAACAGCACCATGTTTATGTAAAAAGCATTTTTCTGCATATCTGTTATCATATTTTTAGAACAATTTTGATTAAAGATTTTTTAAATATAAACATTCGGAAATAAAATTTTTGACTACTGCATATAATTTGAAATGGGAAGTATTCTCTAATACCTTGAAATTTATTCTCCTTTCGAAATATTTTCATATAAACAAACTGTAATTCGAAGATATGTTTCTGCCATTATCAAAAAGGAAATATTTATATTTCGCAATTCAAAAATATTATGAAACGCATAGTATTGAAGTTTCTATGTGCAAATTAAGCAGCGTTAATAATCGAAACGGGAAAAATCATCAGTCAATAGTTTTACAGGAAAAAATGCTCCAGCGAGTATTCAAAAAACGTACTTTGTGTTTTTAATGTAAAGCTAGTCTTTTAAAGACAGAAAATGCACCGACGCAGAAAATATATCTGTAGCAATAATAAAAAACTAATAAAGGAACATTTTCAGTTTAAAATAGTTAAAAAAGAAAATCGAATGTTTGTCAGTTTTTACGATGCAGTTTAAGACATCATACTATCAGGAAAGTGTTTTAAATTCGTATTTACAGAAAAATTAAATGTTTTACCCCCAGCAACTTTTAGAGAAAACAACTGTAAAGAGACAAATCCACGAATCATATTTTGAAAATACCGCTACGTTCCTTGAAGCAATAAAGATTGTTACAGGTAATGAACCTTTGCAAGATGTTCCTGCTAAGCTCCCTGCGTCTGGCTTGCTCTGGCTTGCTGAAAAGAGCTCTTTCTAAGCGACTTAGTCCAGAAACAATCTGTTAAATCAAATATTTAAATAATAATAATTCATATTTTAAACGTTAATTAAACGCTTCTGAAATCACTGCAAAGATGTGTTACATTCTCTGTATTTTGTAAAGAATGGTAGGAGCCGAACAGTTTAATCAAATGGGAGAATCATAAGTATCAGACGTGGTTTAAGAAACATCTCGTAGATATCTTTTAATTCTCGTAATTGAATCCCCGATGTTCCATGGACCAGCTGATCTTAAGCATGAATGATTACTCTCATAAGTAGTATATTCTGCTTAAACAACTACTCTTTCTTTTTCTCTTCAAAAAACACCTTGATATATCTTAATTTATATTCAATAAAGTTCCGATTACCCAATATAAATAAGACTGAACACAGGTCGAATAACATAAAACTGCTAGAGACATTCCGCAAGTACACCAGCTAAATAAAAAGGCAATATAGTAAACGATAAATTTGGCGTATTTTAAGAGACATATATTTTTAGATAAACCACAATTCCAGCCGTAATGCACCGGAGCACTAAATGAGAGAACTCCGACATATAATTAACCTTCTTTTATTTACCTTAACCACAATTTGAGCAAAAGATTCCTTCGAGTCTGAAAATTTTATTTTAATTATAATCATACTTTAAAATCGATTCTAACTTCTGAATGCATGCCAGTCTTTCCCTGGGAAACAAACCTCTTTATGGAGGCTGAGGCTTTTAAGAAAAGAAAAGACCTTACCCACATGTCAAGGGCGTACAATTCAGGAAGTACAATGAATTTATGATAGTGGGTAAAATTTTTGGTCCCGAAAATACTAGAAATTATCATCGTGGTCCAACGCTAGTGACTGCGCAGAAGGAGTAGCACACATAAACTTTTGTAAAGATGAAACCAAATACGGGGGAAAAAAATGTCACTTGTGCAAAACTTTACGCTTGTCCTCATCTTGTAGATAAACTTCGGATTTAGGAAGTTTCCTCCCCTTGTCACATTCTGCTTAACAGCCAGAATTATATCGGCAGGGGATTCTGATCAAAACGTGTTTGGTCCTTCTCTGTTTGTTTTCGTACCTACATACCTCCGTTGAAATTTTCTTTCATACTCTCATACTGCGTCTAACATCTTCTATGTTCTCATCAATGACACTTTAACCGTTTATACTTTTTTCTTGATGTGCTGGGAAAAAAATGTTTTTTCTTTTTCCTATCATCACTTGAAGTAGTTACATTATACTGCGCATTCGGGGCCTGAAATCAGCTAGAGTTCCGTTGAACTGTTTCTTATGTTTTTAGCAAAATTTCAAATCCATCTGGAGCCTCAAATAGGTTAGGTTAAGTTATTCAATTATGGCAAAGCACACGAGGGCTATCTGCCTAAATGGAGGGATGCCTTCGTGGAGGACTTTCTAAGAAAAACTGACTCGTATACACGTTACACATGGGGAAAACCACGAAAACGCTCATGCAGTCGGCCCGTTCGCGGGATTCGAACCTCGGACCTAACTAACAGTGTTCAGCGTCTTCACCGCTCGGCCGTTGGTGGGCGGAGCCTCAAATAAGAAGCCTGATATTTTATAGAAGTATTTAACTGTTCATCATTAATTTAATAATTCATTACATTTTTTATCTCTTTACATTTTATTGAATTTGTTTTTTACGTAATTATTTTATTACTATAATTAATAAATTTTTATTAGCTATTTTATTTATTTATTTTCCCCTCTTTCCTGAAGCCCTTCCATAAGACTCCGAAATTTTGAATTATAGAAATAAAGCCGTGATGCGATATCAGAGTTTTTGTTCTGAGAACTCAAACTCATTCGCATCTTGGACGTAAGATGGTTAATTTATCTGGATTGAAGTAAAATACAGTATTATTCCTATTATTATTAAAAATCACCATAATAATTTTCCGGTATGAATTCAGTTTGCGTGAGATGTTATATAACTAAAGGTCTTATAATTCAGTCGCTATTGTACACTCTTGGATAACGAAAAACTTATTCTCAACTGAAAAGGTATAAACGTATCTCAAGTACTAGTCTAGAACAGAACCCAATATCCGACTATCTTCTTATTCTATACAACACTATACTTTAAAAAATAGATAATATCAGATCAAAATGAAAAAAATGGCATTGTCTGGATTTAATTCACACCGAACTGCTCTGAAGATCAAAAAGCAAAGCAAAAGTAAAAAAGTAATATTTTTCTCCTCAAACTCAATAAAAACACACTGTTTTTTCAAAGGATCTTAAGCTCTATGAAATAAGTGATAAATGATATTTATAGTAATATAGCGATTTATTGTGGCATGCTATATAGGAAGTAACCGTATGGGGTAATAGTCAAATAATCTCTAGTCCTAAGATGAGGGAATAATCTTTTAAGGATTACGGATACCTAGCAGAAACGAACGTTTCCCCATTTTTACTTCCTTCTTCGAAGTAAAGAGGAAGTACTGCAAGCGTGAAAAATTTCGGGTCTCATATTTCAAAGAAAATATCCATTTTGACCGCTACAGAATGCAATTTAACGATGTTTCTGCGTGATATCTAAACGTAAGGACAGACTAAAGGACCCTTTTTCCCCCAAAAAAAATATAAAACTGATTTAAAATGGATTCTGAAGAGATTTTTTTTTCGTCGCGTCTGTGCGTACGTACGTATGTATGTATGTGTGTATCTTACATAATTCAAAAACGAGTACCCTCAGAACGCTGAAATTTTGTATATAGGACTGCTATAACATGTAGATGTGAACCTCCTATTTTGGTTGCAATCGGATGTACCAAAAGTATATAAATATATATATCCAATCTGTTACTCGGCTCAGTGAGCTCAGTTTCTTTATTCTTATATGTTTGTAAGTTGTGCATTTTTTGCTTTGAAAATGATTGAATTATGTTGTTCTTATCTTCCGGTTACGATTTTTATGTCTTTAGTAAGTCGCAACAACAAAGATAAAGCCTTCTTTTATTGTTGCCAATTAAATCATGCTTAATCCATTCTGGAACTTATTCGAGCTTAAGTGTTTAAGATTTACTTCGTAATTTTTAATATAGATATTTTGAGTTTTTATATATTTTTGCCTTGTCGCGAAATGAGAACTAAATTAAGTAAATGAGAAATACTGAATCGTCTGTAAAAAAAAACTTTTTTTTGTTTAATTTCTTTTATACATCGTTTTAGATTTTTTATCATAGTATTTGAATAGAACATGTGGCAACGATTAGATAATTCTTCAGATGATATAGTTTTTGTGTATTTTGAGTTATAAAATGAATGAGATGTAACGCTGTTAAGTGAACCTAGTGCCAAAGTGTCGCTGTGGTAAACAAATATAGTGAATTTTAGAGAGGACATTTATTCTATTGTGGTTTATGCGCTATCGATGAAGTAGATTTAATTCAATCCAATAAGTTTAAATGAAATGTATACATGCAATTTACTATTCCGTACAAGGAAGTCACGTGGTATATACCTCAGATTATTTCTCTTTAGAAATGCTTTAAACACTGTGCTTACAAAAACAGTGCTTCCTTGTCAGAAAATTTTTAACTTCTATGGCGTAAAATAGCTCAGCACTACTTGTTCCACTATCATACAAGGTGTTTTCTCCTTGGTGGTGTAATCGGAAACACGTTCGGTCACGGAGGTCAGAATTTCGGCGAAAGCATTGCGGATTCCTTCTGTTCAGTGACATCGATAAAACCTAATGACTCTGCAACTAAAGATTATCCACTGACTTGAGAAAAAAAAATAATTCTTAAATTCAAGAAAACTTAACATAAAATTTATTAGGCACGACTTTCAAATGTATCGTTAATTCAAAAGTTAAAAAATAATAATCGAATAAAATCGATTGCTTTCCTTTTGGCTAAATTTACGATGTCATTACAAAATTATCCTAACTCTGTATAATACACGTGGAGTCGGAAAGAAAACCTAACTTTCTTAACACTTGCCGAGCTCAACAAAATATTTTCAGTAGCGCTGTTTTCATAGTTCTGTAAGCGACGGCCACAGACACTGAGGCAGATTCAAGATTACATCCTATATTTAAATATGCTGCTTAAAATTCAGTTTGCTTAAATCGTTGGCTGAGCGAGTACTGTGACGAGCCAAGAAACTTAGGACAAAATATACCTTTAAACTAGCTGTTGGTAACTTTTAATCGTAATGTCACAGATTTACAAAGCAATTAGGTATGCAATCTGGACTACTGATGCCACAGAGAATACTTGATTCCAAAAAGTCGGGAAGTTGTTAAGGGTCATTTCCAATAGTTTTTGAAAAGTGCTATATTCCAACTTACTATATACATTATAGCCCATATGTCACCTTCTTATACAAACTCTTTGCAAATTATGAGTAATTTTTAAAGGGGTTAGTGAATGAAACTCCCTGGATTAGAATGTACCTCATCTCAACAGGCATCTTTTTTTAAAAAATCAGTAAATACAGAACATGAAATAGCGGAAATACTTGAATGTTGGAAATTAAAGCTATTAAGATATATAGATTCGTTTCCCTAAAATTTGTTTAGCACACGTTGCTAAGTTTGACTTATCTATTATAAAATAAAGCGTCTGTAAGTAAGCATATTGGCTCGAGAACCTGTGGAATGACGATGGCAATTACAGCCACCGTATTTTAAACACACGTAGTTCTGCACCAGAACATGTGCACCTGGAAGCCCGAATTTTGAATTTATTTTTATTTTGATAAATTACACATGATACAAGAAAATTATGCGTAAATTTAACCGATTTTTGACAATTTCCCGCTCCGTGGAATAATAATTTATGATGAAAATTATAAATTATTATTCCAAGGAGCAAATGTACAAATTCGAATTTTATATCATCGTATACTACAAATATTTCTCTTTCAAAGAAGTCTGCTTTATCTCTGTATTTAAAAGTACGGACTGTTTATGAATTTTGAAAAAGGATCTCAAAATGTGAAAAAACCTGTAAAATTTATTTCTAAACTGTGGATTATTAAAAACTAATGATATATACATATTATCTTAAAGCTAAGCTAGTTCAACTTCTAATAAACTTTGTTTCACCTCTGTATTTTAAAAATTTAATTTTTCGGACTTTTTAAACATTAGTATTTAAAAAGATTTGTTTTCATTAGCTTCTTCTCTTCGGCAAAACTTCTTTATATTTCTGGATTTGACAACACTCAGATCTGTTTATATGCGAAATCGTATGCGTAATGATCTATTGACTTTTTGTTATCATATAGTTTATTAAAAATAATAGATTCGGTTCATTAATGTCTTCAATTTGATTTATTTCTCTTGTTATGAGTTACGCCTGGCAGACCGAAGGCTGGCTGTGGAAGCGTCTAGTGTAAAACATCATTGTTTCTATTAACATAAATAATTCGATGAAAATTCTCTTAATTACATTGAAAAATAATAATGCTGCTGTATTGATATAAAATTATTTTAACATGTGTATTATTTTAACATGTAAATTTCCATTTATTACATCATCTTGATGCTATCTTCTGACAAGAGGATTATTCTGCATCCTGATATTTAGCCAGAACGTTGACTTCCTGAATAATCATGGCTGAATGGAATTGCGTCTGTCGTTGGTCATAGACCTCATGGTAAGAATGCAGCAGTTCATAATTTTGATCAAATATATGCTAAGGGATTTTATCGGAGGGTCTTAATCTCTTCATTCTCTGTCAACAGCATCTTCAAAATGACCACGGATTTTAAAGCACGCAGTTTCGCAAAGACACTGCAAGCAAAAGGATTCACGCCAAGTGTGGGAGCTACGGTTGCTAACCGCCGTAATGAAGGATGGGTTTTGCATTTTCTATTAATTTTCAACAACAAGCTAATGCTGTTTTAACAGTGCTGTAAGAAACAGAGTAATTCTGCAGCTTCTTGAAAATTGAAAAGGACTTAAGAACAAATTAAGGAATAAAACGTTCTATGGGTTTCAAAAACTAAATATTTCTCGACGGATTGGTCGCAAAGCCGTATTTTAATTTCAAGAAAGGAATTAAATAAGATAGGCTTTCATAAATACGATAATTTTAATCTTGTAACGTTGTTTGCCAAAAAAATATCAGATTCAAATTTTCATATGTGTTCCATATTAAACTAAATTAGTGAAGTGTTTTTCCACTAAAATTTGAGTGATCGAAATTACCAAAAATATCAATACCAGAGTTTTGAAAGCGTGTACAGTACACGTTCGATTACTTGGACACCAATTAACGGAGTTCTGTCTGAAAAAAAGTTAAGTTTGTTGATTACGAAACGATGGAAAAATTGTGATCGCATATCATCAGAATGAAATAAACCTCTCTATGAAGACAAAAATCAGAAGTAATTCATGGCATAGAAACAAAGATAACAGATGATTTCATCAAATTTAAGAGTTTCCGTCTAGCCACAATACTGAATAACTTAACTGAACTTAATTTTGAATGTATTCATCTTGTATAATAAAAAAACCAGAAAGTTCCAATCTATTTTATTAGGCGGTTTAAACTCAATCACATTGTTCAGGTTCTTTCTAAACATTGTTCTTTAATGTCAGTTATAGCTCAGTTTCTCCCTTTCTAATGAAGTTTATTCTTTCATTATTCAAAATAAGTGACCCTTTTGTTAGGAAAAGAGATTTAAGTTATATCAAATAAACTTGAAGATTAAATTGGTTGAAATACAGGATTGGTTGAAATTCTTTACACTGTTTTTTGTTAAATTTAAAATGCGTTATTCCTCTTTGCTTAAACCACCCTGGGATTTTGAATAAATCATAGACGTTAATCGCCACTGGTGTAACCGGAACCCAGACAATTAATATCCTGGTAGCAGAAACAACTGACCATTGATGAGTAATAGCAGGGATGATTGACGTTCGACAGCCAATAATGCCGGGGGCTATCAAACGTGGTTTCGAGTTCATAGACGTTAATCGTCTTCGATATTACCGAACGATAACGTTTCGACACATATTCCTGATGATAGTTATGATATGTTTATGAATAAATTTATCTTAAAGATGACATTTATGTTAAATAAACATTATATTTACGAACACAAAGTTCTTCAAAATATCTTTTGCCTTATATAAATACCCAATATCGTATTCGTAAAATTGCAAAATTCGAAATTTCACAGTTCATTCGAAACTAATTTTTCGTAACAACTACTCAAACAAACATTTTCACATTAGATGATATATTAGTATTTTAATTAGGATAGCCCTTCCAAAGTAAAGTTTTCGTCTTATCGATAATTTTAGTCTTCTTTTAACAATTTAAAGAATCATTAAAATGAATTTTTTCTTTTCTGGACAGTTTATACAAAAATTTCAATTTTCCATATTTTATTGAAAGTAGTCAAGAAGCATAATTATAGTAGATTATAAGCTTGCTACAGTTTCATTCAATTCTTAAATTGAAATCATTAATTTATAACCAATTACTCCAGAGCTATTTATCCGCTTAAATGTTTTGAAATGGACTCTAAAAATGTTGCATTCATAACCGTTTTCTTATCTTCTCAGACTTTAATTTCTTGCCTTGCTGCAAGATTAAGGCATACATGTTACTCATAACATATAAAAATAAAAATAAAAGATATTTCGTCTAACGAATGAAATATTCAATAGAAAGACAAGACACTAATTTTAATAATGCTAGAGTCACTTTTTATTCCAACATATTTAATGACTATTTTTGCTCATATAATTATTCGGTTAAATTCATAAGAATTTAGCCGTGGAGTTCAGTACATTTAAATTCTTCTGCGTCATTACTAACCAATTAGGTAAAAAACGTAATCACTGTGACATACAAAAGTGTTGCACAACCTTTTAGGCATTTGAAGTCCTTTATGTCTAGATCATAAATGCACTTTCACTAATGAATTTATTTGAACTGAATGCCTACAAACCCAATCACTGCATTGGCTTTAAGTAATTACAGATTAAATTCATTTTGCATTTTTTAGTAATCTGCAATTTTTTCAGATTACTAAAAACTGAAACTAAAACGTTTCCTCATCACTAACCTTTTAGGCATTTGAAGTCCTTTATGTCTAGATCATAAATGCACTTTCACTAATGAATTTATTTGAACTGAATGCCTACAAACCCAATCACTGCATTGGCTTTAAGTAATTACAGATTAAATTCATTTTGCATTTTTTAGTAATCTGCAATTTTTTCAGATTACTAAAAACTGAAACTAAAACGTTTCCTCATCACTAAATGTAATAAAACTGTAATAAAATCAGAAGTATTAATGTATTTAAACTATTTTTATTAATGTATTTATGCTTCATAAACTATTTTAAAATACTATATATATATATATAGATATATATATAATCTGAGAAATAAAGTAATTTATATTTTTTATAAATATTCCCACAAATAGGCATTGGCAGGTTAATCAAGTAATTTCAGTGCAGTTAATTAGCTATATACTCTTAATGAGTATATTTTATATGAGTATATTTTTATGTGAGCATATTTTATGTAATTAATATTAGACGTTCAAAAGAAGTTATAGGTTCACAAGTTCTTCTTTGCCAGACAACATTAAAATATTTATATGCTAGAACCATGACAACATAAAAGCTCATAAATTTTAAAGTCAGATAGCCGAGAGGGTAAATGCTGAGGTAAATCGGAATTTGGAACTAGGAAATATATAAGTTATGCATTAGACAAATATCTACATATGTATAGTTTATTTCAATTAGAAGTAATATGCATTCTCAAAGTCGCCGAAAAAAAAATATACTATATTACACCTCCGTCATTTGGGACTCCCGAAATCTAGAACTCAGATTACACGGATTCCCTTCAACTTCAACTGTTACGTCGGAGTATTGCTTTCCGATTTGACATTATTGGAAAATCGTCAAAATTATTAAAACACAAATTACAGCAAAATCATGTCATGGGTAAATATTATCTTGTTGTTAAGCTAATTTGAAATCACTAACATTTCTTTTTTATTTTGTGTTATTTATTTGTTCTTCATGCAGTTATAGAAATTATGTACTTTATTTAGTTTAATAAGAGGAAATTTATATACTCAAAGTTAAAAATTTCTTTTAGAGTAGATTTGCGACTATCTGGTCTCCAGAACTCCGGCATTCAAATTATTAGATTACCTGGATTTCTTATTATTTATAAGAAAATAAATCCAGCTTTTCGTAAATTTATTCATGTGCTACTAATATTTTCATAGGCTTAATGATACAAAAATACGTTTTTTCGTTATTTTTTCGCCACTTTATTTCATTTAGTTTATTTCTAATTATAATAATAGATTATGTGTTTTGTTTCATTGGTTAAAGTAATTAAGTCGCAATTTAAATATTAATTCAAGTTAAGCAAATTTAGTACAGAAAACTAACATCAATTTTATGTGTTTAAATTTTAGTGTTTAATTAAAAATTTATGTTATATTTTTGAATTTTTGTGTTTAATTAAAAATAGATTATGAGTTTTGTTTTATTAGTTAAAATAATTAAATAGCAATTTAAACATTAATTTAATTTTAGCTAATTTAGTACAGAAAAAATAACATCAACTTTATATATTTAATTTTAGTTCTGTAAAAAGGGAATTTATAAAATATATTTTTTTTTCTTGAAATAGAAATTTTTTATTGAAATTTTTTTTATTGAAATAGTGCATATTTGGTAAATAAAGAATAGTTTCGTTGATTAATTTTATCAATAAAAATTTAACATATTATTATAGAAATTAAAATATATTTCTTTCACTGCATAATTTTAACTGAAATAAAATTTGATAAACAAAAAACAATCATTCCCTTGCATCACAGTAAAATTTTATGCATTTAGCATATACGTAGAAATAAAACAGGCCAGTTGCCTGGATTTTCCGAATATCACAATAATCTGATATCTCGAGTCATTTGTCTTTTTAAATATCATTAAAAGTAAGATTCGCTGTGTCTAAACTAGTACCGTTATGGAAGAAGAAATATTACCTTATATATTAAATGAGAAATCGGACTAAAATTTTTCCTAAAGTTAGAAATTGGTAAACTATAAGAACAGTAAATTTTATTTCCATTTAATATTAACCGTCGGATGTATAAACTGATCTTGACTCAAATACTCGTTACCTCAAAAAACTCGGAAAAGTCTATGCGTTTGTATTTTAAGGCATCAAAAGATTTTTCATCTATTACAGTGGCTTAAGCTTTATCGCAAACTGAGCGCAGACTTCTGAAAAGCCTGGGGGGGTCTCAGGTTTTTCACCCATGACTGAATATTTTAGTCAACTACATATTGTAAAAGGTCAGATACCCTAACTTATCTTACAGCCATCGTTTTAATCTGATTTTATTTGTATTTAATGAATTCATTTTAACGCAGATAACAATTACATATTTTTACTCAGCATTATATTTCACAAGAATTATGTTCAGTACAGGCAAGTATCAACCTACTTCGTAAGACACAGCTTCTTACATGAATGACTCTACATTAAGCTACGTTTTCGTCCAGTTTTCATGAGCTTACATAAAAGGCCACATTTGCGAATAATAAAAATATTAAGACTGTAAAACGAAAATTTAAATCCTTAACCATTTTCGAAATTCAGTTCTGAACGATTGAATGTTAACTACGCTTAAATAGCTTCGTACAATTATTGAGTTCAAATTCATTTCAGTACTTGTATTTAATGCATTTAATTTTTTTACCATATCAAATGACAGGAAAATCTCACAATATCAGTAATTTTTAATAATAAAAATTAATAGTAATTTTTAAATAATATTTCACAAATGTTTTAAAACTGGGAAAAATTGATATTAAAAATTTAAATAGGTAGCATTTGTTGCAAAATGGAAAACCGTGAATGAATTATAGTAAATAATAAATCGTCAATATCTGCCAAAGATAGTAATTTTTAATTAGTTGAAGATATGTCATTCAATTTAGTTAATGTGATGAGTTTTGCCAGTTAGGCGTTTTGATGAAAGCTTTATAACAAAGCATATATAAATGATGATAGTTAATTAACATGCATACAAAATAATTTTTATGGCGTATATTTACAATTAATTATTAGTTTTTTAAAATCATTAAGAGAGTTCTTCTCTTATTCTTTAGTATAACGAGAAAGATTTTTAAAAAATAGTTAACCGTAGGTTATTTTTAAGCTTTTAAGTAGTCAAAGAGGCTTAAGTCATAAAATATATCTTACAATTTTCTTTTCTCCTTCGTAACTATAGTATGAACCTAGACGCATAATGAATAATAAGCAAGAGAACAGAAAATTTCGCGCCAAGTTGAAATATTATTTTAATAATTTCCTTTCTCTCTCTTTTTCTTCAAGAAATTTATTATTTATTTCAGTCAAAAACAGCTGAATATCGTTTCGAGTTTGAAGATTCTACAAGGGAAAAGTAGTTTAAGTATGCAAAAATGATAGTTAACTAGCCTGTTGAACAAAATTCATAACTTTCATGTCCATAATTTTACTTTTTAACCTTTATAACTCTTCATAAAAGTTATTTTTATGTACAAAAAGGGCCTCCATAAAAATCATAAATTTTTACTACTAAAAAACAATGAAAATAAGTAAAACTTACTCGATAACCGTTGTAACTTTTTAACTTTTTCTTAGAAACAAATTGATCTCAAATTCTTGAAGCCATAAGATGAGCTTCTGAAATTTATGCGCAGTCACGAAGCCGCAAACTGCTTTTCGAAACCACGCCACTGGTTTAAATCGCGAGAAAAGAATACACAATACTCTGCTAGAGAAAACTCCGGTTGAGCGTGTGAAACGAACGGAGTGAAATCTAGCGGGCAAATCGTAACTCTTAAGAAATCGCGAATTTCGCCAACGCTGTCGCCAAACGTGAGAATGCTGTCGTCCGCTCTAATACATTTTATAGCAAAATAAAAATGCAACACGTTTCAGATCTTCTTCTGAAGATCAAAAGGAGCCTTTTGTTGCGACTAGCAGCTTTTGTCGTGGATTGTACTCAGAGAAATTAATCTTTAGGCTTCCCATAGGTAGAAAAACTAAAAGTGTGAAATAATTCCAGAAAGTATGTCGGCAGAATAATAATGTACTTACATGCATACATACGTACTATATATAGTATGATAAGGGAATATCCTCTTATACACATAAATTAGATGTACAGGAAATTACGTAAGAGTTAAATAAGGTTCCTACTCTGTTTTATTTTTTAGCATGAACAGCAAAATATTTTAAATTAGCTTCATTTACTTCATTAAAGTATTTGAATATATTATAGCGTAAACATCTTAATGCGTTCAATACATTTTAACCCAATCAGAAGTTTCGTATTTTAATGATGCTTACCTTATTAACTGCAAAAAATTGAACAAATATAGCAGAACGAGGAACGTTTTTCTCTGTGTTTTCTTTTTTTAATGGCAGGCACTAAATTTCAGCTTTCGCCACCGCTAAGTGACCTGAAGTGGTGGTCGTTTTATTAAAGAGGCGCCTAATAGGCGGCCACAGTTACCTTCTATGAGGTTACGACAATTTATATTCATGCTTTCTCCGAGATTCGAACCCGGGCTCTTCGGTATCGCAGTCGGCTCTCGTAACCGCTATACTGTCTGGATGGCTATTTTTTCAAACGCTTCTACGAAGAAATGCTTTCCTCCGTGTACAGCCCATCAGCGGCCGAGCGGTAAAGACGCTGAACACTGGTAGTTCGGTCCGAGGTTCGAATCTCGCGAACGGGCTGGCTGCATGGGCGTTTTCGTGGTTTTCCCCATGCGTAACGTGTATACGAACCAGTTTCCCTTAGAATGTCCTCCACGAAGGCATCCCTCCCTTTAGGCAGATAGCCCTCGTGTGCTTTGCCATAATTGAATAACCTAACCTAACCTAACCTCCGTGTACAAAGAAGTGTGATACAGTTTTCATTACTTAAAAAAGACATGGTTTTCTCTCGTAACTACCTAGAATCCGTGCGAATTTTCCTCCTAAAATCCTTCTCTAATGCAAATTATCTCAATAGGTATAGCTTAGCCTTTCGAGTACTTTGCCATAATAACTTAACTGTGCCCCTTGAAATCATCTTCAGAAAGGCCCAAGCTAATAAGATTCTAGTGCTTTACATTATTAATTAATCAAGAATCAACTAATTTCTCTACTGAGTTACAAATTAAAGATAAAAGTAGATACTGATGGACATTTTTGAGAGGAGAACTTGTTAAGTGAAAAGGATTTATAAAGGAGAAGCTAGGACTATTCCGTTTAGGTAAAGTAAATGAGGATAAACTGCAGTGCATAATTGCATAAAATTACACCGAATTTCATCAATGGAAAACATATTTTAGTTGTAATTACACTCACTGGACAAGATGCATATTTTAGAATTCCAAGTTTATGCCTCTATTTTTAAATTGTCACAACATTAAATCAGTATTACACTTCTTTATAACAGTATTATTCTACCTGGAATAATACTCTTTCAATGGAGTGTTATAAAACATCAATATTCTACCTAAATGAGAGACTACAGTTGGGTTTGTGATACTCATTTAAAGTGAGCAGCAGATATAATTCCTGGGTCCGTTTGTTCAATCAAATACAATAGAACATTCATGGGTATCTGCCTAAGCGAAAAGATGTCTTCATGTAAAATGCTCTAAGGGAAATTAGTTCTTACTATGAAAACTCTGACAGCAGGCTCGCCGGTATTCGATTTCCCATCGAATAGTCAGTTTTCAGTGCTTTTATTCATCCAGCCATTAGTGATTCCCAAAATAATGTGATTTTTATTCATAGAATTTTGAATTTTCTTTCTACGTGGTTATTTTTTTAATCTTATGCGCAATGAATTTGAATTTCTTAATTTTTTCTTGAGTCTCCAGTTATATCTTTACTACTTCCGCTTCCTCTACAGCCTTCGCATAGCAACATATCAGAACTCAACCGATGGAATGTTCAACCGTAATTCCGCACAACTCTCTCCTTGAGCGGAAGTCACTCCTTCTGTGTGAAGTGAAGTAATGGGCCTAACTGAAGTTTTCGTTGTTCAAATAAAGCTCAGCGGCCCAACAACGGCCGATTGGTAAAGTCCCTGAACACTGGTAATTCGGTCCGAGGTTCAAATCCTGCGAACGAGTTGGCTGCATGGATAATTATTCCATTTATAACGTGTTAATACGAGTCAGTTTTCCTTAGGAAGTACTCTACGAAGGCATCACTCCATTCCGTGTAGTGCTTTAGGGCGGAACCCGTCAATTATAATAATATGACTAATCGAACTACCTGTACCGCCATGAGGGGCTTAACAGGACTTAGTGGAGCTATTTAATAGAAGAAACGTTGAAATTTAAAACAAGGCCTAAATCAGGCCCATAAGCAGCAGAACAACCACTATACTACTTAAAGTAACTTTAAATAGAATTAACAACTAAAATATGAACTTTATCTCTAGAAGCTGGTGATATTTACCAGCAGAGACAACATATAATACATTATAACATACTTTGTAATACAAAATATAACACATTTTACTTATATGCATTAAAAAAAAATATGTTACTTAGATATACAAAGAAATAAAATAACGAAATAATATAAACACTTTGGTTTTTATTAGAACAGACAGAGAAATTTTAAACACAATAAATGTATAAATTCATTTCATTTACAGATACATATTTTACGAAATTTGACAATTACAATTTAGTCACTGCATTTTTATATAGATCACTTAGAGTATTAAATTTAACAATATCTTGAATAAATCTTATAACAATGTTTTTCATAGAAGAACATCTAAATAACAGGTGCTCAAGACTGACATTACTCATGCCACAAGGATAGGCGCACTTTTTAATCGAAAATCTATTATAATAAAATGGAAAATATTCAATGATTAGTTAGGGTTTGGTTAAGATACTTGTCACTTAGGCATTTTCTCTCACTTACAGTTGAGATTAAATTATATGTGAATCTTCCTTTAGAATACGGATCGTTCCACTTTGTTTGCCAAACTTCTTCTTTTCAACAAGGATTTCAAATTATCAAAGGAAGTCTTTAGTTCAAAATCAATGATTTGATTTTCAGTGGCTGCCTTAGCCAATCTTTATAACAATCTATCTGCTAACTCGTTACCAATAGTTCCAATATGACTCTTCGTTCAAAAGAGTTTAATATCTCTGCAAGAGCTAAGAAAAATGAGCATGTATTTTATCTGTTTAATTAAATCGTTACTAGGGAAACGTCCGTAATTGAAACAATTGCACTCTGCCAGTTGCTATAGGTTTCTACAGAATCTTGATTAAAATAAGAAATAAGCCAATATAAGGCCTCCCGCAGGGCCAGTAACTCTGCCTGATAGACAGAGGCATTGTCAGAAAGTCTATATTTCCTTTGTATGCTTAATTTCTGGTATGAGAACGCGCAGAAGGCTGCCCTACGTGACCATTTAATTTTGATCCGTCTGTAAAAACGGTGTAGCCTGTCACATTCGAGAGGCCTTTATGCCAATTCAATTTTTTTCCAATAAAACCGGAGGATAGTTTAATCCTTTATCTAAATCTAAATCTCTAGCTGAGAAGACCTCACCGAAGCAATCGACAGTTTCATTAGCAGCTTTTAATTTAAGGATAGCATATTCTTTTTCCGCTAAAATATCTATCGGAAGACATCCAATCAAAATCTGAAGAGCTACCGTCGAAACAGTTCCAAAACACTTAGTAATCCACAAGAGAGCAATTCTTTTAATTTTCAAAATTTTGTTTTGCATTCGGGCCGATCGAGTCCACCATACCCCACATGCATACAAGATCTTTCTCTCTATAGCTCTTTTACATAGACTCTAAAGAACTTTATCTTGAAGATTAATTTTATGAAGTCTATTAAGAATATGAGTGCATTTAATCTTTATTTGATCTAAGTGAGGTATAAAAGTGAGCTTTTCATCGATTGTAATGCCCAAATATTTGATTGTCTTAGGAACTCTAATTGGTTGATCATACAGTTTGAATCTAGATTTATTGATCTGGTATTAGTTTTGACAATACCCAAAAGAAAGCTCTTCTTTGGATCACATTTAAGTTTAACATGGAAAGACTTCTCCAATTCTTCTTGAGTGTCAAAACTTAAAGCATTATCAGTAGTATGATGACCACTTCCCCTGGCCAATAAAACGAAATCATCAGCATAAGCTTGTATACTAACATTTTGTGGTAAAGTTATATTTAAAGCTATGTTAGCAATAATATTCCACAAAAAGTGGACCAGATATTGAGTCTTGGGGACAACTACTTTGGTACTACTATGATGCCACTTATTACCACTTATTACCAACTACTATGATGCCACTTATTACCATCATAAATAATAATATATACTAAATATAGATCAGCGTCGCTATAAACAATTAGATGATGCATCCAACGACTTATATCAGTATTCCTCCAAAACTCCATAATGTTTTATTTCGCCTTTAAGAAGTTTTCGGTAATAATTGTTGCTATATTTCGCATTTAGAATGAGATGAGACCGATTAAACCCGCTCTGGCGGATATAATTTTAATTAAATGCTTTTCGCAAAACAATTTTACAAGCATGATGTTTTAGAGCCTATGTACTAATTGCTTCAATATACATTCACATTTATAGAAATGCGAATTTTTAAAATTTTTACGGGTTTTTCACTGGAGGCTTTGGAATACAAAAAGAAATTATACTATCAATGGTTCAAAAGCAAAAATTATATATTTGATTAGAAAAATCTCATCATCCATAAATTATCCCATGATGTTTTAGTAAGTTAAGTGACTATCAATTAATAAACGGTTTTTTTTTTCATTTTCCGGTACGTGCGAGTATCTTCTGCGATATAATTTAATGTGCTTAAGTTACTGGTTAACAAAAACGGAGAAAGAAAAAGAAAAGAAAACGCGTATCCCAAGAGGATACAGGTTGAAATTCTGTAAACGAGTCTCCAGAACTGAACACACAAAACGTCAAAATATCAAGATTAATGACTGAATAGTGGTATTAGTATTAGTATCAATATTAACGGGAGCAGCCCCCAGTCCAACTAGTTGGAATAAGCCGGCCATATGATTAAAAGGAGGGCTGGCCAATTCAGCCAAAAAGAAGGAGGGAACAGCCCGGCTGCGCCCTCCCTCAAAAAAAGTCAACAAAGTTAAATTAACTCCAGAGAAACCAGGTCAGGGCCTCGAGTAATAGAGTAGGGAAAAGTTACAGACACATTATTATTTTATAATATTTAGTGGCAACAGTTTAAAAAGTGAAACGGGTATTCAGAATGAACCGGCGCAAAATCACAAAACGAAAACAATAGTTCTTCAGAGACAAAGCCCCTTTGGACTAAAAAGACACAGCAAACTCAAAATTACTGTTAGCAAAAGGTTGCAAAACCAATCAATTAAATCGACTCTCACGCAAAACGAGCCTGAAATATTAAAATATATTCGAGTTATAAAATTAAATAAAACTGATCACAGACCTCAAGCACACACATAGCCCATTCCAAAAAAAAAAAAAAGTAAAAGCAGATTTAGTTCTCAATTCCAATAGTCTTCTTATTCACATTAATAATGTTCATTATTTCCCTAGCATATCTTTTTGCCTTTCCATTTTTCTTATTCAAATGTTAACATTGAATGATCATACTTTGCCCTCATACTCCCCTTAATACACAGTCATCGGCAAAGTGAGCTACAGCTCCGTAAGGATTACATATTTTGCCTAAGCAGACTGAATAGTGGTATGCAACAGTGCATTAAAAATGTATACCAAAAACGTACATCAAAACCTAAACACAAAAGCAAGGTCAGTTCTGGCAGTGGACTGCAGTTGCATAATTTTTGCTAACGGTTTTGCTCAAGTTGATTATGGGCAAAGGACGCGATGGCTATTTATTTAAGGGAAGGGATGCTTTCGTGGAGAACATTTTAAGGGAAACTTCCTCATATCCATTTTGCATGTACGAAGAGCGCCTATGCAACCATAGTGCTGGTTTGGAAGGGTAGGAAGGTCAAGCTCGCAGTGGTAGGCGAAATTACCGCTCTGTCGTTGGTTGGCCCTTTTAGACGGAAAGAAAGATTTAGTTTTAGATCTGAGCTCATGCAAACGATTGCTAGGGCTTGAATCATTGAGCTGGAAAGACTGATAGTCAAACTGTCGCTCAAAAATGAATCGGAACAACAAAGTATTAGGTTATATTTCGTTTATTTGAATGGGGGCAAATTATAGGAGGGTTATCTGCCTAAGAACGCTTTTATAGTGGACTCTCCACGGGAAACTGGCTGTTATTCAGTTACATGGGAGGAAAGCATAAAAGCCAATTATGCAGTCAATCCGTTACCCTAGATTCGAATCCAGGACAAACTGCCAGTATTTAAGCTGCTTGGCCACTGTTGGGGCGAGCAACAAAAGGAAAAAGAAGTAAGCATTTCATACGATACTGAACATTGATAATTCGGTCCTGAGTTCGAATCCCGATGAAAGGGTTGGTTGCATGACCATTTTATGGATTTCTCAAATGTGTGACGTGTATACGAGCAAGTTTCCGTTAGAAAGTCCTCAGCAAAAGTATCCCTCAGTTTAGGCAGATAAGCTCACGTGTGCTTTGTCATAATAAAGTAAACCAAACCAACCCATTTCATATGATTACAAAAGTCTTGGTTGGTATTTTACTCGCTAATGAATTAGTTCATGAGCCGCCAGTTTTCTCTATATGTAATTTTACACAAAAGATTGATTTATATAAAACTTGCGTTTCTTTTAATGCGGATGGTTCCCATTTTATTCAAAATTTGTTTATTAATAGTAGATTTTACTTTCTGGGTTGCAATTAACTTGATTATTTTGTAGTTAGTTTCATACACCTATTGATACCGTTACAGCTGTCTGAAATAATAAATTCATGTTTCTGGGATCATGAATTGCTTTACTGATTTCATATTAAGACAAATAAATATATATTGTGTCAATAAATGTCATTATGTAGCCCTTATTTTTGCAACCGCTTGTCGTTGACACATATTTCCAGTTACAAAAATGTTTTAAATGATGCAAATACTCATTTTCTAATTTTTTAAATTACAAAAATAAATAAATTAAAATCAATTTTGCAAAAATAACGAAATTTAAATTTTTATATGTTCCCTGATCCTTTATATTTGTGAATTTTAATAGTTCATACTTATAATAAAAAATAAAAGGCAAAATGTTTGACATCCGTGCGACAAAAATTGATCAAAGTACTTAATTTTAAAATTTGAGATTATGTTTAGGGTGTCTTACATAAACTAGAAAGCAAAATGTTTGTATTTGTATGCAACTAAAAGTAAAATGTTAGCTTAGAAAAATATTTTTGTTAATAAATTAAATCAAAAATATTTCTATCACGACTTTCATAAAAATATTGATCAGCATACTTTTTTTCCAAAAAGGAAATCTAATTCATAGAATCTTATAACATTCGTGTTCTAGGTTGCGCTGAATGTTTGCCTCCTACTCATGTTACACATGGAAAAACCACGGAGGCCAACCATTCAACCAGCTCGTTCGCCTGAGTTTGAATCCCAAGCGTCATCTTTCAGGAAATAGTAGCAAGCTTCAGGTATTAACACTTAATCAACTCATTACCTGGATAAATTAAAAACTAAAAATTTTCTAGGTCGCTGAATTTTATTTCTAAAATGATTGTATATCATTTTTTATTTATTCATTTTTGTATGAATATTGAATTACAAGTAATAAAACTGCATAAGAATATTAAATAACGTGTTTTTAATGCTTGAAACTTATAAATTACTGATTGAAAAATTCTTTCGGTGTACCATTTCTAAGAAAATTATAATTTAAAGGAAGTAAGTTAAGAAATGTTGCACACCTGAATATTCTGAATCATATTAAAGGGGGAAATGTCAACCTTGAATTATTTTAATGTATTTTTAACCGATTCCCTCATAGTAAATATCTATTCCGGATTTTAAAAAATAAAGAAAGTGCAGTAAACTGTTAAGATAAACTCCACATATTATCATGAACATATTTCATACCCAATTTTCAAATACGAAACCCTACTATTCACACACAGAACTATAATCAATAGAACTATATCATGACAAAGAGAGTAGCCAGCCGTCAAACCCCATTGTTAATTTCATGGAAAAAATGGAACAAAAAACTGGCTTAAAGCCATACCATTCACTCATATCCCTACTAAACCTCCTGATCTATCACCAATGCACTTTTGCGGTTTTGGACTCTTCAAAAGTGGATTGTTCAAACGTCGGTGTTGCCACTCCTATGAAGTTTACTATTTCCTGTTTGCTAATATTTAATTTTTCATAATTTCGATCTATGAATCTGGCAACCAGGTCTGTTTTTGAATTAAGCGATCGGGGAATTCCCGTTCTATCTTCGCAGCATTTAAGATACGATACGTAAGTTATTAAATGTTATTCATCTTCGTGATGTACGGATCATTAGATCATTATGTTAAACTCTGTATGTAAATAGCCTCTTTAATCTCTCTATGTTTGTGAAGTGAAATAAATTGGATATTAAACGAAGTCAGAATTTGAATCGAATACAAGTGGCGTCCGAACGACAGAACTGTACTCTGCACTGAGAAATCAGAAGTGGCTAAATTCAAGTTACTTTAATGAAGGTAAACAAGTTAATTTCTGAATTTATTTAACTTTTGATTGCTTCTGAGTTATTTATAAAAGTTTGTTTCGTGAAGAGTTTTTTATGTTCATGTAATAGTTACATACGTTTAAGAAGTACGTTTACATTCGAAATACGTTATATACGTTTAAGAAATACGTTTGATATACGTGTAAGTAAAACATGACTTCAGAAAAAACACAGACTGAGGCTGAGCAAGCAAAACTGGAAACTAAGTTACGAGGTGAAAGAACTAATTTACGCCGTCTCTTTACCACAGCGGCGAATACGTTTAATGATATTCATCGTAAAATTGATGTTGATAAGGACATTCACGTACAGTTTTGCAAAGTTGTTGAGAAAGCAGAGCGTTTATTTAAAGTAGATGAAGAAATTAAAAAATTAATTAGTTTTACGGATGAAGAGTATGATGCAATGGAATCTTACAGAGATAAATTTACTGAAGTACGAGTTATATACGAGAAGAATTATAATCAATATAATGAAAGTAAATCTGTAATTTCTAATAAGGTTGCATCTGATAACTTAAAACTTCCCAAATTACGTCTTAAGGAGTATGATCTTATGCCTAGATCATGGGTTGCATTTTGGGGTCAGTTTTCTCGAGTTCATGAAGATGAAAATTTAAGAGAAGAAGATAAATTTCAGTATCTGCTTTCTTCGTTAAAACCAAAAACTAAAGCACGCGATATAGCGGAAAGTTACCCACCTTCTAAGGATAACTACGCGAAAGTTATTGAACATTTAAAGTCCCGATTTGGCAGAAAGGACTTATTGATTGAAGTTTACATTCGAGATCTTTTGGCATTAGTAAATAACAAATCAGTCATCAAGTTAGCTGATTTATACGATAAACTTGGTTCCTATCTACGAGCGTTAGAGACATTGGGTGTGACAACATCGAATTACGCAGCAATGCTGTATCCTGTTGTGGAATCATGTCTTCCGACTGAAATTCTAAAGGCTTGGGACAGATATAGACTCAACAGAGAAGTCGAGGAAGGAGAACAAATCCTCGCAAAGGAGAAGATTCTGGAAAATTTGATGTCTTTCTTACGTCATGAAGTAGAGGGTGAAGAGCATCGGGTTTTAGCAGAAAATGCGTTCGGAAGTGGTACGAAACGAAAGGAATTCCAAAAACCAGTTCAACGAGATGAACCTACTGCTGCTACTCTAATTTCGAACACATCTGGAAGAAAAATTAGTTGTATATTCTGTGACCGTCCTCATCCAAGTCAGGATTGTCAAAAATTGTCGACAATAAATTACGATGACAGAAAGTCCCAAGTTATGCGACGGAAATGCTGCCTTGTTTGCCTTAAGCCTGGTCATATGGCAAAAGGGTGTCACAGTAGTGTAAAATGTTTGATTTGTGGACGGAGGCATTACGCGTTACTTTGCCCAGATTTAGGTAAAGATATTAACTCTTCATCAAAGGACAAAGTCGCAGAAGAAAAGCAAAAATCTACCAAGACGCTGTTGACAAATCTTCCCTCAGAACGTGAAATTTATTTGAAAACAATCATGATCAGACTACGGCACAGAGGCAAGGAAATCTGTGCACGAGCCTTAATGGATGATGGATCACATCGTTCCTATATTGAGAAGAGCTTAGCTGCTGAATTAAATCTTTCCCCTTCCGGAAAGGAAATGTTATCTCAAGGACTGTTTGGCGGAGGAATTACTCCGGCTGCTGAGCATACGAAATATGTTGTAACCATTGAAAGTTTAGATCGAAAGTATTCTACTTCAATGTCTCTGCTCGATCAACCGAAGATTTGCTCTACGTTACCCAGAATACGTGATGAAACATTACTTGTTGAACTTGCTTCTCGAGGAATAAAACTGACAGATGTCGGAAGAGATTCGCCACCTATAAGAATTCTTCTAGGAGCTGACGTACTTGGAAGCATTTTGACAGGAAGAATTGAAGTACTTACATCTGGTATTTCAGCCGTGGAAACTTTATTAGGTTGGACAATTTTAGGACTAGGTAAGAAAAAACAAGTGGTCAATATGGTCACGTTAAACCTCCAAAATTTTGAGCTGCCAAAGATGTGGGATTTCATTCAAAGGGAATGTGCTTTAGTGAAAATCAAATGGATATTTAGCCCTCCGTCTGCCCCATGGTACGGTGGATTTTGGGAAAGAATGGTTCGTTGTATCAAGGAACTTCTTCGAAAGTGTTTAGGAAAATCCTGTGTCACATATGAAGAAATGTTGACATTGCTCACTGACTGTGAGGCCACAATAAATGGACGACCACTGACATATTTGTCAGACGATCCTAACGAACTGAGACCTCTTACGCCTGCTCACTTTATTCAAGATTTAGGCGAGCGAGAAACTGTTGATTTGGACTTAATTGACTCTCAGCATTTATTGAAACGTGTACGTTACCTTCATAACTTACGGCTAAATCTACGAAAACGTTTCTATAAAGAATATCTAGGAGAATTGGTAAGAAGTCCAAAGTCATCTTCACGGAGAAAGACGATTTCTCCAGGAGAAATTGTCCTAGTGGAGTCAAAGAACCCAAATAGGATAAATTGGCCTTTAGCACAGGTAATTGAACTGTTTCCTGGCAAAGACAATATTGAACGTGTTGCGAAACTACGAGTAGCCAATGGTGAAATCATACGACCCCTTCAACGAATCTTCCCTTTGGAGCTTACTTCTGCCGACAACTTCATAAAAATGTCTCAGAAAACCGAGACTGCACCAGAGACAGAGTCATGTGAAAACGAGGTTCCTAAAAATATAAGGGTAACTCGAAGTGGTCGCCGAGTAGTACCTGTAAAACGCATGGACTTATGAACTATTATTGACTTTTTCCCTAGTACTTAATAACTATAATGCCAGTTTATATATTTATTGTTTTTTAATGTCATTTCACATGTTTATAATTCTTAGTTCAACTTCATTTCATGTATTACAATTTATATCTGCTATATATGTGTATTATTTCGTTTTGTATTGCTTTAAGGTAAATTTGCCTGCAATACAAAAGGTGGGAGGATGTTGCCACTCCTATGAAGTTTACTATTTCCTGTTTGCTAATATTTAATTTTTCATAATTTCGATCTATGAATCTGGCAACCAGGTCTGTTTTTGAATTAAGCGATCGGGGAATTCCCGTTCTATCTTCGCAGCATTTAAGATACGATACGTAAGTTATTAAATGTTATTCATCTTCGTGATGTACGGATCATTAGATCATTATGTTAAACTCTGTATGTAAATAGCCTCTTTAATCTCTCTATGTTTGTGAAGTGAAATAAATTGGATATTAAACGAAGTCAGAATTTGAATCGAATAGTCGGCGTACAACTTCCTTACACTTTGGAAAGCTGTTCGAGAGCAATAGGATACAATACCTCTTCCTATACTACAAAAGGCTTTATTATCTTGGAGATTACAGTTCTAAAGATAGAGAAGAATAAGAGTTATCAAATAGAACATTTAAAACATAAAAAGTTTAGGTGAAATATTTCCGTAATTGCAATTAAAATCGTCTAAAAATTGTGCGAACAGCCTCTGTAGTCATTAATAAATAAACAGCTAAAAGTCAAACAAAAATACATAGAAAAACTAAAAAAGAGAGATAATGATTGCGATGTCGGATCGGAATATGGTTCTATATGCATTTACAGTGAAGCAATAGAGTATGCGAGTTCCACATCCGCAGCACCTGAAAACAAGGTCGAAATGCAAATCGAAAATTATTTGTTGCAAAGGTAGACATTTTAAATTTCTGTTGTTACGGTTAGTAGCTATTAAATAATTGTAAAGAGGAAAAAAACGAGCGGTAAGCAGAAATTTACACAATAGCAAGACTACATTCGGGTAGAAGTTAGAGCCGTTTATTAGTATAAGAATAGCAGAACATAAACTTTGCTTACCAATTTACATAACCATGGACTTAGTAATAACGTGGTAGCACTTAGCATCTTCTTATGAAAGCTTTGATGCTCCTTTCATACGTATCAAGAAAAAATGGTTCAAGCGGATAGTATTTTATAGTATCCAACTTCACAATTTTTTTGAAAATTGTTTCATTTCAGACTCTTACAAAGGAATAAATTCCACGATTTTTGTTGCCAACCCCAGAAAGCCTGAAATAGGAAAAATTGAGTTTTGAGCATGAGTTATTTTATTTATGAAATCAATGACTAAAACTCTTTAAAGTGTCATCAGGAATCATTAATTCGTCGTCTATATATTAGTCTATATACTTTTTATTCTAATTGTTAAATTTATTAATAACTATTGCAGATATTTAATTTCGAATGAATAAACCTTTATTAAGTTAAACATTTTGTTTATTTAAAAGTATAATTAGTTCAGTATTTAATTTTAATTTCCAAATAACAATGTTATTTTATTAATTACTTAGTTTGGGGTATGTAAGATACATTACATTTTGTAAACAGAAACTTTACTGCAATACGGTAATTAAACTCTTTAACATTAGGATTGCTGCGTTACAAAATTTTCATTGATATATTTTTTATTTAATTGATGTATTTTTATTGATTTTATTCATATTGTTTTTTAATTAATTTAATAAATTGTTAAATAAACTTTCATGTATGGGATATTCTTTGATATATGACTAATGATTTGATAACATTTTAATAAATAAATGTTAAAAAAATTAGTATAACTACTCTATTTGTATCTATAATTTCTCGGGAAAGTTAATGTAATATAGCATACGATTCTTTTTAAATAAGGAAAGTTTTAAAGGAAAGAAAAGAGACACAGTATTAAAACTATTATTAGTTAATATGTCTAAATTTCGTTTTGAGACTATTTTGTCCTAATACTGTTTGCAATATAATAACAGAATAATCGTACTGAATTTTATTAGCATTCGATAAAATAAAATGTCATAAAATTATGAGGAATTATATTTGAAAAATTGGCAGGTTGTTTCCGGAAGGACTACTTCGCTGCTTCCATTTATAATAAGACTTAATTTTATTGGATTTTCATGGAATTTTGATAAAACGTAAATGGAAAGAATTTCATTACATTCAGGATTCTAACGGATGTTGAGTTTTTATGGACTACATCAGATTTATTGATTACAATATTTTTCCTTGGCACCAAATACTTCGTAGATTACTTTATCATTACGTTTATTTCGTATTCTTTCAAAATTAAACAAAAATTTCCGATGTTGTTAATTTTATTTTTGTTTTACTAATAATCAAAATAACGAAATTGCCTTCGAAATATTTTCAATAACTGAATTTTTTTAATTTTTGAGCGTTTATAAGTTATTTAATTTCAAAAGCATTTTTTAAAAATCGATTTTGGGTATTATTTATTTATTAATTTATTTATAAGTAAATCTAATAAGATTGTGTTTCTATTTAAAGAAGCTATTTAAATAATAATTGTATCTAATACTATTTTCATAATAATCTGTTCAATATTTTGAGTAATTTTATTCATACTGGATTTTTATTTGTTATTTTTCAAACAGTATTTTACTGCAAATTTTGGGATATTTTGAAATAACACGGGATTTAGAAATTGCTGAAAATTTTCCTTCTCCTCTAATAATCCCTAAATTGCTTATTATTATATGGCTATAATTTAATCTCATTTTTCTCTCATGTTTGAAATTGTTACAGAGAGAGTTTACTTTTAGAGCTGTTTGTCTGTGGTTCATGAACATAAGTGAAATTATTTTCTTAGTGACTTTAGAACATATCATGCCTTTAGTTTGAAATCATGATTTGCTGAGATATAAAAATTATTATAATGCTTACGCTATATTGTAAACGTAAGTTTTCTACTGCAGTAAGAGAACTATGTTCTTTTAACCTTTATTTAATGATTAAATTGCGTTTTTTTATGGAACTTGATAACGGATAGAAAACATGACAGCTTTGTACAAATTCAATTATTGTTTTCCTTTTATACTTTATTAACATAATTCAGCTGTACAAAAATACCGGATTTCGTCACCTGGGGTGTACGTAATAGGCTGCTAAGATTACGAGCTGATTCTGTAGCGTGCAATACGGCTTTTAAATTGGAAAGGTTCCGATTCGATTATTCCGATGCGGAGATGTGCAGAATGGCCAACAAAGCGAAAGGAATATTTTTTCCCGATAGGCAAGAATACCGTTTTAGAAATGTTAATAAAAGGTTAAAACGTGCTTGAAACTTGCTAATTTATAACAAAATTATCATTGCATTTTTAACCCATTGCTTAAAGATTAAATTTGACTCACCAAAATTGTTTATCATTAATTTAAACTGCACATTTTAGTATGTAATTCAGAAAGTTACAGCCAAGTTTGTGAAAATTTTTTAAACTTCTTTTGTTTTAATTCAAGAAGCGGAATTGACATTAAGACCAGCTAATTATTTTCAAAAACACATTTTTCACTGCAATTTTGTGTAATATTTTTTTAATTTCCCGTAAAGTAGTGTTTGTATAAAGTCTGCTACTAAACGTAACACCAAAAATAATAACACAAGTAATAATAATATTAATACTATTAATAACGCGAGCCTTTTAAAGCCTTCATTTAGTGTTCGTAAAATGTAGCCGTAATAAATAGCCTAAGATTAAAATCATTAATTTTTTAACTTTTAAATGAGAATAATTTTCTCATTAAAATACTAAGTTATAATAAAAACATACAATGAGCATATTGTCAGAACCATACAATAACTCTCAGTATAAGCCCTACAAAAATCAAAGACCAACAGATAATAGAGAAAAAAATGCGATGCGAAAACAGACCTGTAAACTAAAAAAGTAAATAATAAATAAATAAAATAGTATAAGAAAAACAAGTCAGTTCCTAATAATATTCAGACACAGCGAAAGGTTTTCTTAGCATGGAAGATTCTTCAAAAAGAAGTTGATGGATTTGTGTTTCCTCTTTCAGGAACATAGAACTGGAAAGCAAAGACATGCAACCTTCTAAGATTTCACTGATGCATTTAATGCTGGTCTTATATTTATTCTCGAATATGATTTGCATTTGTCTGAATCATTTTTTCGTTGCCAATCTCAAGTAAAACTAATAAACCAATACCAAAAAAACTCCAAAAGATGCCGCTTCAGTTATAAGAAAACTCGGATATAAAAAATTTCCGTCTATAAGAAAGTGAAATAAAATTTTTATTGGCTCAACATTAAAATATAAGGTTATTTTACAGATATGAAATACGAAAATAAAAATATAACCAAATTTCAGATGTACCAAAGTCTATATTTGTCAACTGATATGCATTTACGGAGGCTTTGAAGTGCAATTGCCGTTGGTTTGGTCTCATGGCATCGTATCTACATCATAAATAGAACCATTTATTGTTAAAAAAGGCGTCTTGAAAGTTTTTAATGACGATCTTTGCCGATAGATAAAAAGAAAGTCGCTATCGTCTGATAGTGTTCAGGCTTGAGCTCGGGAGATTTTTGGTCGTACCACAACGAATCAAACGATCAAGGCAAAAGTGCGCTTCAGCCTCAGGTATTGAGGAAGCATCTTTCTTGCGAATTTGTCTTACCAGCGAGGTCATCTTAGAGCCGCTGCTGTTTAACCCTCTGACCGGCCGGGTTTTCGCTTAGAAAGCACAAATTTTCTAAAATTACTATAAGAAATTATTTTCTTGATTTAATGTAAAAATTCTCCTGGTATTTTATACCTGAATTTGTGTACTTTCAATATATTGCTTTGATTTCTTTGATATATTTTAATACACATGTATATATACGTTCTTACACATATAACAAAAAATATTCTAGGCCGTATATATACGGCCTTGCCGGTTAGAGGGTTTTAATAGGGACAGCATTAGCCAAACAGCGCAAGCGAGCCTATTAAGCTTGGGGACGTAGTTGAGACGCAGGTCTGTTGGCGCATGTCCGAGACTGTTTGGGAGGGTTGATAATAGAGTAGCCATTTTCTTGAGTCACCAGTACAATGACTGTACAGGTGCAATTGGCCGTGCGCCTTGATTGTAGCATCATATCTATTTGATAATTACAGGGTTTTAACGAAAGTTTCCCACAACCGCAAATATCGTCTCCACAAACAGCTCGCGTTGGCGTGTTTAATCATATTTTGTCAAATTATTTTTGGCATTTGAAAGAAAGAGACTTGCTTTAGAATACTGTGTTGTAAAATTTGTAAAAAATATCATTAAGTACCAGGTATCTGCAATGGAATTATCACGCTACCAGATTAGAACCATTATTTACTTCCAGTTCTGTCTCAAAACGTCAGCTACAGAATGTCACCAAATCATGTGTACATCTTTAATACTAATGTTGTATCACACAAACTGTGAAGGTTGCTACTGAATGTCCAAAAACAAGGACAATGACATTCAAAAAGCAGAGCGCTCTGGATACTGATGTTGATGAGACCGCCTGAGAGAACATGTGGCAGCAGATCAGTATGCAACCACTTGAAAACTTGCTAAGGAGTTAGATGTTTGTGCCATGTCCATTAGTCGCAATATGCATCACATAAATTTGGCGTACAATTCCAATTGCTGGACGCCGCATAAGATGAGTCAAGCAGATAAGGACATACGTGTTTGAACCTGCACTAGTCTGCTCGAATATCAACACAAGGACAAAATTCTAGATCGTCATTTATGACGAAAAGTAGATATCTATGTGGATCCACAACACAGGCAAAAAAAGTGAATATGTGTCAACAACACAGGCCAAACTGAGGGTTGGTCTGCGCCCGGTATGGCCGTCAGCAGCGTCGCAAAGCGCAATTTGACTAACAGAAAGATCATGCCTTGTATCTGGTGGGATTACCGTGTCTTGAAAGGGTCTTGTCCATAAAGAGTATTTGGAAAAAGATAAAACCCTTGGCAGTAAGGTGTACAGAGAGATTCCTCTCCATGCTGACTCTGCTATCAAGGAAAAACGTCGAATAGAATTCCGCCGCAAAAAGGCAATGTTAAACCAAGATAATACAAGACCGCATGTGTCTGCATTCACTGGCTGGACTCTGTACGGACTTGAATGGAATCTTTTGCCACACCCACCACATAGCCCCGACATCGCTCCTTTGGACGTCTATCTTTTTTCAGACCTGCAGCTACATCTTGCTAATGTAATCTTCTATTTTGCACAGGTAATGAGGTTAAGACAAAAGCTTTGAAAAACTACCAAAACGTTGGCAGAAAGTCATAGATTTAGGTAGTGATTACTACCCGCACTAAATGTACTGCTTTCGCGTTTTCGTTTTTTGTAACTTTATTAAGAACGTTTTTTGGAGGAAAACTTTAGTTACAATCAAGTAGAATTAATTATATGCTGTTGGAGAATGCTGCTGTAGATATATTAATGGCGATCTTTGTCGATAGATGGTACCATCAGCGAAAATAGATGGCCATTGCTGTTCGGTTAGTGCTAAAGCCTGGACTCGGGATTTTTCCGGCCGTGTCATGGTGTCATGGCGACTTGACCGACGAAGGCGAAGGTGCACTTTAATTTCAAGCATTGAGAAAGCTATGTCTTTCTTGAACAGAATGAATTCGCCTCACATCTCTTAGCATCTGCCTCTTGATAAATTTCACGTTCTGTTTAAAAGTCGCGAATAATATGATTTTTCTTCTGTCCCAAAGAATTTAGAAGACCAAGAATTTCATTCCTATTCATGTTTAAAATACAACACAGGCATTTTTTGCTTTCGATATCTCCACTGCTCGTGATGCTATTAGGACTGTCTTAAAAGTATCCTCAAATGTGTTATTTTCATTCTTTTCGAACCAGATTCGCTGATGAAAAGCGCGAGTTCTTTTATCTTCTTTGATCAGACGACAAGAAACATTCATTTCATTAGATTTCTTTCATTGATACGCTGTTACGTTTCATTTTTCTATCCAGGTAAAAATATCATAATAAATTTTTATGAAATTCTTACTTAGATGTAAAAATGAAGTAAAATATCTTATAAAAATGTTAACAGAGCCCTTAATGCGTAACACCTCCTGAGGAACATTATTTACAAAACAACAGCAAAGTAAATATTTTAATCATTCAAGCAACAAATCAGCATATCGAAGTTCTTGACAACAGTCCTTTATTGCAAGATTAAGCATTAAACTATGATTTCTTTTTTTTATTTTGAGTTAAATTTAGTTATATATGAAACAAACTTCTTTTTACATCAAAAGGTGACTCTGTTTTAACACCTATCAGGAATCAAAACCTTTCTTACAGGACTTCATAAATTAAAAGTTATTTCTTTTATCAAAGAGCATAATTTAAAGCGAATATAATAGTCATTACTCATCAATGTCGTATATTTCAAAAACATTTAAGAATCTAAATATTAAACTATTTCATACTGACGGAAGTGACTATAAGAGTCTCTCAAACTTTTTTGCCATTGCTTTATGCTATAATGTCATTTATCATCATAGAAACTTGGTAGGTGTTGCCATTTCCTAAGTCGTTTAATTTATATTCAACTCAGCCTGGGGGACAGCTAGTATTCAGGGTGAGAAATTTTTCCTTAGATGTGATCCTAATATTTAATCTATGTCAATGTTTTTTTTAATTTATGCAAATATTTCCAAATATTTTTGTCTAGTTAAATTTTAGAATCATAGTTTGTAGAACAAATTGATTCTTTCTATATCCAGATTGCAGTAAATGATTATATTTTTATCAAAGAAGTGAAAATATGTTCTAGAAATATTAAAATGTTCTCCTAGGGGTAAATTCTACACATTATTTTATGTAATTAAATTAATTTAATTGCAACTTTAGATAACGGACTTTGTTTCTACATTATATAGTTTGAATAATTATCTGTAAAAGAAAAAGGTACTTTTAATGTGTACTTTCAACTCAACCAACCACTTGTGACGAGATAAAATATCAGTAATTCAAATGTAAAATTTAAACCCAAATAAACTAATAACCAAAGGCTACACAATCAATTTAGCACGAAATTGGCTCAGAATTTGACCAGCGTAGAATTCAACTAGCGGTAATTATAATGTAAGGTCGAAGGCAAGAACTCTTATGTAAGAAAGCAGCCTACTAACTTGTCCTCAAGAGGCAGAACACACTCTGCTTTACAATCTCAAAACCTTAAATCTCTCAACCTTAAATACGCATGAACTAAATTGCATTCTGTCAGGAAAACGGAAAGAGAGAATTGTCAGTACAGATCCAGAACATAAAATAACTCGTTAACTAACGTAATGGAACTCTACAAATACAGCGTGAAGCTAAATGGTAATAAAATTCAATAACTTTTATATTCAAGGCTTTTCTTAACTGTTCTTGAGATTCTGAATAGGAAACCTTAATTAATAAAATGCTTAAGACTTATTTAATAATTTTTAATTTCATAGAAATCGTATTTTTTATTGATGGTTTTTAATGTGGAGCAAGATAAAACGAGATAAGAATCAACTGGGTGAATAAAATTAGTTTCCAAATAATTCCCAAAAATGCCTTTCAATATATTAAATCTTTTAATTCTGTCGAATTCAAGGAAAGTATACTTTATTAGCAGAATGGCATCAGATTTAATGCAAATCTATTGTCCATGTCTCTCCAGTAAAAATTCTCCAGAATTCGGATCATACAGCAGATCACAAGAAAACTCAAGAAAACGACGGAAAATGTAACTTAAAATAAAGAGATAATATCTACGTATTCTGAAGGAGAGAATATATCAGACGAGTTCTATTTTTGGATCTACAGAGATACGATAGAGACAAATAACAGAAGAAAAGTACTCGAAAGAGTTAGTTATTCGTGCTACTATTAAATATACGTTCAGAGGAATCAATGCAATATATTATTCTCTGCTATGAAAGCAGATTGGATATTCGATTTTCCGAAAATGTGTATTTAGTAGCCAGCAGTCTCTTATTTACAGTTGACAAAATTCATCCTAGGGAAAAGGAAGCTTCTGCAAAAATAACTTAACTACCTGAAATAAAATATGCGCAATTAAATTTTTACAATCTGTGACTGAAATACTGTAATCTGTATATAAAGTGCCATACCTTTGTTGTTTGACACTGACACAAATAAACATGCGAAAAAATTGATGCTTTAATGAAATCTTTTTTCTTCCGATTGAAAACACTGATTAAAAATGATTTTCTCTCGTATGAAATTGATGCTTTTTTGAATAACTTTCTGTTGGCAACAGTGTTCCACAACACTAGTGTCATGCACATGCTCGGTAAGAGGAAGCTACCAACCAAGCCCTGATGAAAGAACAGTTAAGCCAACGGCCTGCTCGTGTGAAAAAAAAACTTTCTATCTGAAAAGCGGAGAGAAAGCAAAATCTGGCTACGAGAAGAAGAAAACGTGCTTCATGCGAGAAAAACGGAGGCTCGTGTGAAACATTTTTGAATTGATTATTTTTGTATTCCAAAGTTTGAGTTTGATCTGTTATTATTAAAAACTGAAAGGTTAAATGTAATAGTTGTGCATTTTTAATGTAATTGTGAAAAAAATACTTTGTGAAAAGAATATATATATACTTCAATAAAATATAGTTCATGTTATCGTTAAACCTTCATAAGTGTGCCAATTTTTTTCTGCGAA
>KK115370.1:180696-201587 GCA_000611955.2 Stegodyphus mimosarum | reverse complement strand
TAACTGTTCGTTATTAAAATATAACTGAAAGAATGTTGGTTGATTATTCTGGCAGTTCGTGTAGATCATCTTCATTTATATTGATTATTCTTAAATTTTATGCATTCTTGAAATAAAATAAATCAAACATCTCAATGCATGTAGTAGTTACAGTACCAGAGCCTCTTCGGGTCAATTTAGGGCTGTTCATTTGAAATCTATTAATTTCGGGTTTCCCTTAATCAGAATACCTCCTGAAATAATATTCGTTTCTGCATATTAATATTAAAATCCGGCATTAGCAAGGAAAATTTTGCACTTGGAAAGTAATACACTAGTACCTCTTGATATGTTACTCTTAATGTAATGCAATGATTCCTCCATCTTCGGATGCTCTCACTCCCATGTGGGTCATCAACCACTGTTTTGGAGAATTCCAGAAAGCAATAAATTTAATCTACACTTATCCAGTTGTTTCTACTATCATTATTTTCCAGGTATATTTTGGATGGTATTCCATGTTGATCATTATTTTAATCTTTCATCATTCCCATACATAGAGTAATTAAAGGACTTTAGTATTATTCTGCAAATTGTACCGTTTTCATTTATTGAGTAAACTTTTGTAACCAGTAACAATAGAGTATTCATGCGAAGCTCACGGTTATTGAGAAACTTGAAAAGATGGTAAATATGGCAAATATTTGCGTATTGTGAGAATGCAAATAGAACCACATCACTTATTTATTTATTTTTTTAATCTGAAAAGTTGCAGATTTTTGAAGGTCACCCAGGATGATTTGTTAAGGTTTTTCATGGTCTCTCAGTGCTCGCAGTTACCAGTCTTCTCCTATAGTCACTCCTACTAACAATTTTTTTGTCCTTTAAACTTTAAGCAGAGAATTATTAAACACCTATTTTTTTCGCACTAACGTCATATACAGTTCAACAACAAAATCTTAAAATTTTAAAAGCTGGGTAAAAGCAGTTGTTTAGAATTCCAATACATTGTTGAGGGCTGACATACGTTTTTACACTTCTTTTAGTGTTTTGTCAGTTCATCATACTGATGTTCAGTTCTTAGCAAGATGGCCAACACAGATTTATTTGTCTTTTTTATTATTGACTTTTGTATTTCTAGTTTTGTTTATTAAATATTACGTTCTCCGTGCTTTTGCCATGTAAAATTGAACAGGAAAAGCACAAAATATTTATAAACAGGATATCATTAGAATTCCCGATAGAAAGGCTGGCGCGTTGGGATAAAAATGTTTTATTCCGTATGATGTTGTCATTGCTCGCTTTCAAATCGCTGAGTTTGTTAGTCAAAAATTCATTATAGTTTCACAAAATATGAAATATATAATAAAATTAATTCGAATTCCAAAATTTGGACTTCCAGGTGCACATGTGGAGAACTACGTTATTCAAAATTTCAAGGCTCTATAGGCACTGTCGTGTTTTCACTGTGCGAGAAACATACATACATCATGAAGATTCTTCATTATTTCTTTTCTTTAAAAATAATAGAGAGCGATAATATTTGATGCCAATAATTAGAAACGTGGTACGCCGCTTATAGTGAACCGAAGAAAATTGCCATTTCGAAACTTATACCCCTTTTGAACTTTTTAAGAAAGGAGTGAATAAAAAGAAAAGAAAAAGAATGGTTTAAGATTTGCGATTTTGTATTCAGATTTAAAGTGGGAAAAGAGACATATGATGTGCAAGAATTAGATGTTGTGTGCAGATCAAATATTTTTGATAATATACGCATAGAGTGCACTCAGAATTCCTTCAGATGAACTGGTTATGGTAAGAAGTAAAATTTGAGCTGCCATGAATAGACAGGTGAAACAGGCGTTGGTAGATTAAGAATGAATTCCCTTTCGCCTTTGAATTTCAGTGATTCTTAAGCTCGATAGATATCTGAATTGAAATGCATTACCAAAAATCCCTCAGCTTCCGAATCAGAAAATAGCATACCCGAAATGAATTAAGCAGAGAATAGTCTGCTTTATATTAATACTGACAAAGATCTAAATGTACATTTCGTTATTATATGCAAAAGTATGCAACCATCTGCTATCAAACTTATAAACATACTAGGTAACTTACGATTCTAGAACTGCTTCGTTTGAAATACGCGTACTGTATTGAATTCGTTCCACAACAGATCTGTACTGCAAACTGCAAAATACTAAATTAAGCCATAATAAAACTCACCAGTGAAACAAATCCAACTTGTGAATGGACGATGCTCTAGCTCATCCAAAACCTGGGGAAGTCTCGAATAAAATACTTGAAGATTAGGTTTATGTTCTCTCCAGTTAACACAATTTTCCCTATTTTAGCTTATGAACAAAAGAGTCATCTATGCAGTTCATTACCAAAAGTTTTCCACAGTTATAATTTGGATATTTACTCCTTATTATGGTATTATTGGACTGAATTTGAGAGCAAATTGACTCTAACTTCATCTGTAGGATTATGTTGGAATTTACAAACATTCATTTAACTTAATCTTGTTTGTGTGTCTTATTTCGCTACGAGGTTCTCGCATTCCAGAATTTATGTAGATTTCAGGGGCAAGCAGTTTACTTTAAAGATAGAAGAATTTTGCATAGCTATATATGATAATTTTCGTATTCACGGTGATGCTGTGTATTGTAGAAAGTTTCTCTCTTGGGGAATTCACGGCTGGTCTCGAGCTAGATAAAGAAAAGAACGATAGGTTTGGTAAAATCGTGAGGTAGATTAAATTTTAAGTTACCATACAATCCGTATCTGTTTGTTTGTAGAGTTTAAAAATTCTAGCGGGATAATTCAACGGCATAATCTACGTAACACATAAATTAGATTGTACGTGATCTAGCTACGTTTTGTTAACCTCGTGAAAGGTATTAAACAGAGACTAATATTTTATAATGCTAAGTAAGTAAATTTTCATGCTTCTAAAATTCCATTCATGTTTTATGAGATGTTTTGTATAGAAATATACATATATTTCCAATCAAGAAAAGTTGAATGATTCTTTGATTATTTCTTCCGCTCACATGTATAAAAATAGAAATTTCGAGTGAAGTTCAAAAATAAATTAAATGCACGAAACATAAATAAACGCGACGTTTTCGCTTTACCCCTTTAATTTGAATGTATCTACCCAATTAAATGACATTATTAGCTCATGATAATTTATAGGCCATTATTGAAACTACGTATGCATTATCAACTTCTTTATGGAATTAGATGTTCACAGAGTGCAAATTATCTGCGTTAAAAGGCTTAATCTTAGAAATCTTTATATAAGAAACCAGGACCAGTATAAAATATAGATAAAGCAAGTGATTTTTAATAGATTTTTCTGAGACGCATTAATAATTTTTTAGCTGCCTGTTTTCAGCGTAATTCTTTTTCTTAATGCTATTGTATTAATAGTGAATAATATGTATATATATATATACTATCGGAAGTACCCGATGCCAGTTAAGTTAGATTGAATGTAATTCATTTAACAACAGAGAGAACGATATCGCTGCCCTCCTTCTCCAATAACGATGCAAGAAGTACGATTCACAATCATACACTCTTAGACAAAAAAAACGACGCACCACGACGCACCGAGAAGATATAAAGCAAATTGGACACAAATTCATATGCATACAGGTTTCGACGGAAAATGCAAAATTTTACATTTTGGCTGCCAATGAATGAACAATTGTCGCTACAGCGTATCTGATCTGCGCAACTGGCAAGATATTTAAGAGGAGAAATTACGATTCCAGGTCATAACTTCTTCACGAATTTCATTCCCTGTACTTTGACAGACACTAAATATGATTCGCATACAAGTGCGCGAACGATATGCGCAGATGTCAGAATTTGAGAGAGGTCGTGTAGCTGGGCTCAAAGAAGCCGGTTGGTCTTATCGGCGAATAGCTCGACATTTGAGCAGGAGCGATGCCACTATTAGACGATGTTACCAGGAATGGGTGAACGATGGCCGCACACAGCGTCAAGAAGGAAGCGGTAAGCCTGGAGAAACGGCAGAACGTGAAGACCGAGCAATCGTCAGAGTGGCACTCACAGCCACAGATGCATCATTATCATCGATTGTACTTGAAACTAGTGCTTCAGTGACCGCAAGGACCATTCATTGGCGGCTCACAGAAAGGGGCCTGAGGTCAACCATTGACCTCTGTACAACGTCAAGCCCGTTTGCAGTGGTGTCAGGCTCATTCGCACTGGAATGTCACTGACTGGAGTAAAATAGTCTTCAGTGATGAGTCCCCCTTTGAACTCAGCCCCGATGACCAGGAAGGCGAGTCTGGAGGCGCCCGGACAGCAGTGTGATACCAACCTGACTGTCTTCCGGCAGACAGACCGACAACTAGGAGTGATGGTCTGGGGTGCCATTTCATTTCATAGTAGAACACGTTTTGTTGTCATCCGTCTCAACCTTACAGCACAGCGGTACGTCGATGAAGTTCATGTCACGCCACCCTGGGATTACATTTCAGCAAGATAATGCCCGCCCCCACACTGCACATGCTTCTACTGTTTGTCTTAGTGCTTCTTGAACATTACCTTGGCCAGCAAGGTCGCCAGATCTCTCTCCTATTGAGCACGTTTGGAGCATTATGAGCAGGGCCCTCCAACCAGCTCGGGATGTTGACGATCTAACTCTCCAGTTGGACAGAATTTGGCACGATATCCCTCAGGAGGGCATCCGGAACCTCTATCAATCGATGTCAAGCCGAATAACTACTTGCATAAGGGCCAGAGATTGACAAACGCGTTACTGACTTTTTCACTTTGTGAAGCTCTATCACTTCAATAAATCATCCAATTTTTCCCAAACTGTAATCATTTGTTTTTCTGTACATGTGCATCACTTCTACCGATTTTCGTCCCATTCGGATAACTCCTTTGCGTTTTTTTTTTTTTTTTTTTTTTTTGTCTAAGAGCGTACATTTTCAGTCTTATGCGATATGGAATCCACATAAAAAATTTCGACAGAAAAATAAGCTAATTATATCAGCAACAATGGCACACAGTTTTTAATTATTTCCATCTCTCTAATCAAATGGTTGTAAAAGCTCACGTTCCATCCAATATTTCACCTATATTCAATTTTAGTCGATCAAATGTGGCAAAAAAACTTATCATAATTGATCAGAAATCAATAACGCGAACAAACAAACACACAAACAGACAGTCTTCTTTATATGTATAGATTTTGTAAAATTTACAACTTTTTTAGTAACAAACTCTACGATTTGAAAGCGAGCAATAGCAACACTTTTCGAAATACATTTTTATCTCCAACGTGCTACACTGTCGCCACTCGGAGAAATGAGTGCGAAAATTAGCGATTTCAGTGTTTTTAATTTATATTTCGGCTGATTAAAGTCGTACGAAGATGAGAATAGCCGAAATGGCTTCCCACGAGTTTTTGGAATCGGGAACAATGTATTTAATGTTTGGCAATGCTATTTTTATTTCGTCTTAAAACTTGGAAATTTTGTATTAACCAACTCTAGGATTTGCAAGCTAGCAGTGGCAACAACTTTCGGAATAAAGCAGATTTTCATCTTCGATTTGCGAGAATTTTGCCACTCGGAAAAATGAGGATGAAAATTCCCGTTTTTCCCAGTTTTTAATTAACATCTCTGAATTTAGCTACTATTTTTTACGAAAAAAAGTCGACATCGACATTTTCCAAGACTCAAAAAAGAATGGTAGAAAGTTTGGTGACGATAGCTATAGTAGTGACTGAGTTATTTGAGGACAAACAGACACACAGACTTTCTTTAATGTATATAGTAGGACTTTAATGCTTTCAAAAGAAATAATTTTACAGCTTTGAAAGTACACCCTTTCCCTGTTTTTGTTTTAATTATAATGTAGTCATTCTTTTTTAGCCATTTCAACAGCTCTTACCTTTCATAGCACTCCACAGTGACAGAATACTCGTTGAAAATTTATTCCTTTATTCTACATTGGCTAGTCTTAAGTAATATTCCGACAATGGTTAAGTCTTTTATTCTTTGTCAACATATAATTATCCCATGGCCTTATAAAATGCTAAAGGTTGAAATTATAATACCATTATTGGAAACTTAGCATTGAGACAGTGCAGTTGTTTAAAAGTACTATAAATAGCGTTAATCAAAAGTAGTGACAAATTCGCTTACAGAAACCTGAAAGAAGATACGGCATTAAAACGCCTCCTTATCTGCATTTGAATGGGCCGATCTGTTCAATAGTCAGTACCAGCTTTATTAAAATCCAGTGAAGACATTTGTTACCAGGAAAGTTGTCGCTGTCTGTTTTACAAAAAATAATAGGAACAAGATTACCAAAGAAAATTATTAAAATTATATTTTGCGCACTATTAGCTCAAACAGGCTGATAGTCTCGAATCGCGATTTTGAGTGCTCCACTGTAAATGTATTGTTTTACTATTCAAGTCTGTTGCCATTCAGAAAAAGTAAGATATTATTCTTTCACATTTAATCTCTCTGTTACTAGTTAACAAAGCAAGCTTTTTAAAACCAATAGATGCAGTTCTAAAAAATATTTTTTAACTTCCAAATCTGATTGATTTAAGTAAAAGGGCATTTAATTACTGATATATTTAATTTAAAATATAAAATGTTTTTATAGAATTACATCACATATATTTTGTCTTTTTAAATATACAGCAGCTCTGCAACACTCCCCATGCACCTTCATCTAATATAGTATAAATTGTTTCTTATTTTATCTAGGCCATATCTATCGATAATCTCTGCTGATAAACCGTATTAAACTTCAAATGAGCTTTTCTGGACGAATGCTGAAATCCTTCCAGAGTTTTAATTGTTACCTCAAAGGAGCAATTTGCCCAGAAGAGCTATTAATTTCGTTTTGGCATTTTGCGTAGGATTACTATAAATGGCGTTTCAGTTTTCAAATTATCGCCACCAAATATTACAGCCCTGCATTATATTTAAGGAAATTAAATAATGAAGAATCTGTATGAATGTATGTATGTTTCTGGCACTGTAAAAAAAACAACGGTACATAGAGACATCCAATTTTGAATAATGTAGTCCTCCACTCAAATACGGGCACCTGGAAGCTCAAATTTGGAATTTGTTTTATTAGCTACTTCATATTTTGTAAAACTTTAAAAAATATTTCATTAACAAACTTAACGATTTCAAAGCGAGCAACGGCAACAGTGTTGGGGGGGGGGGAAACAGGACGCGAGACTGTGAGTCGGAAATTCTAAAGATATGCTCTTTAGAAATTATTTTGTTATACTGCTGTTGAATTGAATTTTATGGTTTAAATGCGACGAATAAGTATTTAATAAATAAACGAAACACACAAAACGTTAAAAAACGCCCCTTTGGGCGAAATATAAAATCTGAAAGCCTTCAGCTTTTTTTATTGTTGTTTTTCTTTTATTAGTCTAAAGCGGCAATTTTCCCAGAAAAACTATTAATTTCGTTTTCGCATATTGCGTTGATTCACTAAAACCGTTGTTTTACTTTTCAAATTGTTGCTACCAAATATTATCGCCCTGTATTATCTTTTAAGAAATAAAATAATGAAGAACCTGCATAAATGTCTTTCTCGCATTGTGATAAAACAACGATACCTAGAGCCATCCAGTTTTGAATATTGAACGTTTCCACACGAATATGGGCATCTGAAAGCCCAAATTTGAAATTTGTCTTATTATCGATTTCATATTTTGTAAAACTTGAACGAATTTTTGATTAACAAGGCTTTGAAGAATTAAACTCAAGGCTTTGAAGGCGAGCAATGGCAATGTTGTACGGAAAAAACATTTTTATCTCCAGCGCCCGGAAATGCGTATCGGAAATTCTAAAGATATGCTCATTTAAAAATTATTTTGTGATATTGCTGTTGAAAGGAATATGGTTTAAGTGCGAAGAACATGATATTTAATAAATAAAGGTAACACACAAAACGTTAAAAAAACGCCCCTTTCGGCGTAATATAATATCTGGAAGCTTTCAGATTCTTGTGTTATTGTTGTTTTTGTTTTATTAGTCCAAATCGGCAATTTTCCCAGAAGGACTATTAATTTCCTTTAGGCATATTGCTATGATTTACTAAAAGCGTTGTTTTATTTTTCAAATTGTTACCACCAACTGAACTGAGGTGTTTCAAGTCGACTTTTATAAGCTTTTTTTTAATTATTTACTAGAACATTCTGGTAAAACCTCGATTTTTGTGACGGCAGCAGTAATTTCGAGATATTTATTTATTAAATATTAAATGCACGCGTTCTTTTATTTTTACTTTTCCGACGTAGCTTTCTCTTCAAAAATTGTCTGCGTGGCATGCGAAAATAAAGCAATTTTAATTACAATTCTAAATAAGTAGCTAAATAAATATGAAATCCGTAACACTGCCCCCTTCTCAAGCACTGCACGTCCCGGGCAATACAATCCCTGGACAGGGAGCCAAACTTACAACTAACGCATTGATGCAATAATGCACATTACATTACAATAACAAAATAAACAATAGTCGCAATAAGTAACTTTCAGCAAATCAAATACTATCAAACGCTAAATACAAATCAAATACAAAAAGGACCATGATCTTATATTATTTACAGTGCTATTTACAATTATGTACACTACGTACTATGGCCGTAGTAAGGAGCTAACCTGTCGTAATGGACGACTTTAGGCTTTTCGATGACTTACGAATCCCAACGACGACGTCGTTTAGCCTGCTTAGGACTGTGTACGGACCATCCCAACGTGATTGTAGTTTCGGAGAAAGTCCTTTTCGACGAGTCAGATTTCACAACCACACCTTGTCTCCTTCGTTGAAACGATGTTCTGTAGCTCTAGTTGAAGGCGCATCCATAGGGCGAAAAAACAAAAAATCACATGGCAGACGAAGGTTACGACCGAAAATTATCTGAGATGGGGAACAGCCGGTAGTCTCGTGAACAGCACTGCGGTAAGTCAGTAGAAACAGCGGTAACTTCCTGTCCCAATCCTGTTCTCCCCAGGGGTTGACTAAGGAGAATTCCTGGGAAGTACTGGCTAGGATCTGTACTTAGACAGTCTCAACTACGGGGGCATAAAGTTGTCTTCACAGGACTAGAGCCCGAGTTTATTCTCAGGTTGGTTCAGGCTTGGCAGGGACCGTACTGGTACTGTCGTGTCTGTTCCTCTGGCTGTGGTGGAGCTAGATCGGAGATCACCGACCTGCTCGTCGGGGATTTGGCCCTCATAGTTCGATACGGGGACTGCTTGTCCCATTGCCTTTCATAGCGCCGGGACGGGACTGTGGGGTCTGCGTCGCCGATGAGGGGGTCTCAGAGCTTGGACAGTTCACCCCGAAAGGCAGACCTAGGACGGGGATCCAACTCTTGCGTTATGTCTATATCCTGTTGGTTTCTGGAAACCACTAATGAGAGGTTATTAAGGGTGGCTCGATTAAACCTCTCTACAATGCCGTCCGACTGGAGATGTAAAGGCGCCGTTTAGGTTTTGTCACTGCCGAGTAGCTTACAGAGTTCTTTGATTACAGGCAAGTGAACAGGCACTCCGAACCTGGAAATCCAGTGCTGTATCATCATCTCTGCTATTGTCACAGCCTCTTGATTAGGAACAGGATACGCTTCAGGCCACTTGGTGAAGTAATCAATGATAACGAGGATGTATCTGTTGGCATCAGCAGCTCGTGGCGTAGGTCCTAAGATGTCAAGGGCGATACTTCCAAAAGGTGCTCCTACATTGTAACGCTGCAGCTTCCCTCGGCTGCGTTTCTTTGGCCCTTTCCGACTTGCACAGGCATCGCAAGATCGCCATCACTTTTGCACTTCATCTCTTGCACTATTCCAGTAGAAGCGCTCCCGAACTCTCTGCAAGGTCTTAATTATTCCGAAGCGGCCTCCTGCAGGGCTGCTATGTAATTCTTTAAGGATGTGAGGGATCCAGGATCTTGGGAGTAGCAGCTGCCATTGGAATGTCTTTCTATCATCCGATTAGAATTTCCGGTACAAGACAGCGTTTCGAATATGGAATGAGTTCCAGAGAGCCCAATATTGTTTTGTTGTGGGACTATAGTTCGAAATGTCCTGCCAGGTAGGTTTTCTGTTTGAGGTCTCCATTAAATTAAGTATGGGTTTAATGTCACTGTCTTCCAGCTGGTCTTTCCTGACTTCTTTGTCACTCAATGGGTCTGGATCAGCCGATGCTGATATTGTAATTTGTCGTGCGACTGGATTAAGCAATTGGCATTTAGCTTCGACCCTGGAACAAAATATGCAGTTTTCTGGGCAAGGTCTTCTAGACAGGGCGTCTGCGTTTCCATGTGATGATCCCTTTTGATGATGGATAGCGATGTCATATTCGTGGAGTCTCTGTATCCGTCTGGCAATTTGACCTTCAGGATTCTTGAAATTTAAAAGCCACGCCAATGATGCATGATCCGCGCGGAGCAGGAATTTTCTGCCGTATAGATAATGATGGAAATGTTCTATGGCTTTGACTATGGCGAGCAATTCTTTCTTGGTGACACAATAATTCCCCTCCGATTTAGACAGGCATAGCAGTTTTTAATAAACCGCATGCTAAATTATAATCTAAAACTCTTAAAATTTAGTATTTAAGACTTTTATATCATTGGGAACAATATATTAGATTTTGGCTAAAACTGATAAACGTGAAGTGATATTGAATTTGAAGCTCTGAACAGACTTTCTTCAAAGATATGCTATGGTATAATTCACAACTTCTCCAATTTGGTATTTAAAATAGGTATGTAATTAAGAATAATGTATTATATTTATAAGCCTTAAATGTTTTCATTAAATTAAGTTAAATTCAACGACAATAAGCTTGCTATGAAGGCAAGCTCTCGTTGTGAAGCAATTAAAAGTATTAGCTTCAATCTTCATTGTGTTCGTTTTATTTTTGTATCTAATCACTTTTCAAATATAAGAACGCTGCTACCAAATGTTATCGCTATGTAATATATTTAAAGAAATAATGTAGAAAATACAAAAAATATAGCGGATATCAAAAATGTAATCAAAACAATTAACACTGTGTTGAAAATTCTAAGGATATGCTGATTTTAGAGATTTTTTTAGTTTTGTTATTGAATTTTATGTGGCATATGTGCCAAGAAGGTGATGTTCATTAAAGCTCAAATGAAAAATAAAAACGTTGATCATCTTACTGAAGAAACTAAACACTGATATCATAAACTGAGAAAGTCTGAAGGAGAAATATGTACTATACATAACAGTATTCCGGGAATCAAAGAAATGTTGCTTTTAAATATTTTGTGTTTGTCAAGTCACTGATTTGTGAATCCAGAACACTATATGGTTAGAAGATATACCGGATGCGTCATAAATTCGTGCAAAGTTCAAAAATTCGTAATAAAAGAAGGAATGCACGGAAAAATTTTCTGTTTGCTCCAATATGGTCAAAAAGACATTGGATTTCTTTCCACGTAAAAATAAAAATTCTAAAAGTAATCGACAGAAGGCGCTCACACGTCATACTGAGACGTTTTTCTCAAACCACGCAAACAGAAACAGACAATCAAACAGATCACAATAACATGACACTACATTACCACCGCCACAAGGTAATACGCAAGTGAGGCGCGTCACTACGCTCTACAGCGGTGTGTAGCATGTCGCCATCGATGGCAGCGACTGTAAGTCGAATGGCATTTTTCAGTTCCACCAGTGTGGATGGGGAGCCCCGATACGCACGAGACTTTAAGTATCCCCACAACCAAAAATCTGCCGGGGTCAAGACTGGTGATCTTGAGGGCCACTGAATCATACAACCGTGACTTATCACTCGGTCTTCGGTGGAAGATTCCAACAGGAACGTCTTGACATCGCGTGCAATGTGGGGAGGGCATCCTGCATGAAGGGGACAAAAGGTAAGGCATGTCTTTCCTGCAATGCAGGCACAACGTGGTCACGCAAAAGAGTAAGATGTCGTGTTGCAGTGACTGTACAGGTTTTCACGCCGGATACAGGACATGGTTCTTCAAAAAAGAAAGGGCCCAGAATAAAAGACGCGGTGAAACCACACCAAACAGTCACATGAGGAGAATGCAGTGGCTGGCTCTGGTACTCACGAGGGTTTGAAGTCGCCTAAATATGACTGTTTTGTGTATTGACGTCACCATGCAGTGAAAACTGAGCTTCATCCGTCCACATGACATTCAGCAACCATTGTGGGTTACGTTCCATTTATGCCAGCGCCCATGTAGCAAACTTTTGTCTTGCGTCTGTGTCTGCCAGTAATAACTGGTGAAGTCGCTGGATTTTGTATGAATACAGATCCAACATTCCGCGCAGAATACGCCCAATCGAGGCCTCCGAAACCACCGTTCTTCTCTCAATTTCACGAGCACTGGTACTCCCCGTTGATGTCTCGGCTGCCGAATCTTTCATGACACTTTGTACCACATGGACGCGGTCCGTTCTTAAGGGTGGTCTGCTCCTTCGTTTACGATCCTCCAAACTCCCAGTTTCCTCAAAACGTCGTACTAAATTCCATATCCCATTCAATGAAATAGGTCTTTTTTTCGCCTTCAGTCCTTTCTCCGTGCTAAACTCTCGCAATGTAACAGTTGTAGAACAATTAAACCACTGGCCACAATTAAACCACAATTAAATCTGGCAAAGAAAGCATGCTGCGGGCTTCGAGTGACGGATACGTTTCCAGCGAAGTGTTTTATTGATGGCCTGATTTGCAAAACACATCTCAGTAGGATGTGTGAGCGCCCCCTTTCGGTTACTTTTGGCAACATTTTCTTACATGGAAAAAAATCCAATGTCTTTCTGACCATATTGGCGCAAACAGAAAATTTTTCCATGCATTCCTTCTTTTAATACGAATTTTTGAACTTTGCACGAATTTCTGACCCACCCGGTACCCGGTACTACGGACAATGCGATATTTTCAAATCAAAGCATGATAAGGGATGCGTACAGGAGCACATATAGTAATAGTTTTCCATTATATGGAAGAACAGAATAATAAAAAATTAGTAGTTTTTATAATTAGGCTTATCAGATGTTCCCCTTTGACCGTAACGCTTTGTCCCAGTTTGATGATGTGGTACCTTCATCCCGGACAGTTTTTCCTGTTGTCCCAGTTATTTGGCAAAATTTTTAAAGTGTCGAATGCACAAGTGGTAAAAATTGTGCATCTTAAATGCAGAAACGGCAAATTGACAAATTGGCAGTTATAATGTTCCCTTGTATCTCGATGTAAGTATATTTAATGTTGTCTAGAAGTTTTCTTCCAAAGTTATAGCATATCATCTCATGAATTTAGATGCTTTTTTTCTATCCCTTTATTTTTTCACATAATTTATAATTGCACGTAGCCATGCATGTAATGAAGTCTGGATATTTTATTCTATTCATTTAGATATTTTATTTCAGTTAAAGTTGACAACACCGGAACTTACGCTATCCGTACCCTATCTTAGTTGAGTTTAATAATTGCAATGCCAATCGGCATTTGCAGTTATTTTGTACTGTACATTAAATTATCTCCAAAATTCCCAAAAAGAAACTGTGTTTGTACTGATGAATTTAAAAATGATTATCCGTTTTTTGAAAAAAAGTTGTGATCATGCTGACAAAGTGAAATGTGAACTGTACTTTTAAGTAGCTCATGATGTGTTGTCAATTCAGTAGCTCATGATGGGTTGTCAACTCAGTAGCTCATGATGGGTTTGCGTTCTTCCATTACAAATCATTTGAAATATGCGAAACATCAGGTCTAGTAGCAGCAGCAGGACATTCTTCAAGCATGTTATCATATTCTAAAGATACAGGTTTAAGTGACAAAGAATTCTTAATAGCAGCTAACGAAGCACCTTTTGCAGTTCGTGTTCCTAGTACAGTCTCAGCTTTAAGGCACCAGTTCTTCTTCTAAATTGATTTCGAAGTTATTTGAAACAAAGTTTAAAGAAGCCAGAACAAAATGTGAAACTGTTGTTGTTAATGTGATTGTCCACTGTTGTTTCAGCAGATTTTCAAAGATTTAAATAAAATTTGTGACAATATGAATTATTTTACCTAACAGAAAAGAAAACTGTTCCTAAAGTTGTGCGGTATTTTGGTACCAGACTGTAGAGTAAAAGTTAAACTTTTGGGCTTTAGATCAGTTCCCGATAAAACCGCAGAAACACTGACAAATCAGTTAATGCCAATTCAAAACCTCACAACATCGGGAAAAAAAAACATTTTTGCGTAAATAACTGCAATACTAATATTGATGATGTTAAACTTTGAACGGAAATCAATAGTTGCCCTAGATAGAAGAATGAACCAGAAAGAAATATTACTGGCATTGGTTACGGTGCTCATATCATTCACAACTGCCTTCAAACTGCATAGTGACATAACATTATGATATAGCATATTTACAGCCTTAAATGCACAACGTTACTTAACCTACATGAAAGGCGGACATGGCGAACGACATAGCATGCAGTGCCCCTATGCTATGCTATATCATGTCATGTCGCGGTACTGTGTCATGTTATGTCTATGCTACACTATGTTATGTCCCCATACAATGCTATGCTACACTATGTTATGTCCACCTGTCGTGTAAGTTATGCCACACTGTGTATTTTATGTTGTAAATACATAACCTTAATATATCATGTCGCTCTGCTATGTCCATATGCCATGCTACTCTATGTTGCAATACTATGCTATGTTTTATCTATGATCAACTATGTTATGTCGCAATACTATGTTCACCTGTCATGCAGGTTACATTACGTTGTGTATTTAATGTTGTAAATATGTTATGTCAATATGTTATGTTGCTATGCAATGTCTATCTTGTATGCTATGTCATGTCATGTCTGTGCTGAGCTACGTTATTTCGCTATTCAATATCCATCAATCGTGTATTACGCTGTTAATGTTAGGCTGGGTATTTTAAGTTGTAAACATGTTATGTCGTTATGTTGTGCTCTGGTTGGATGAGGGTCCCGGACTATACCCGATTAGTCTTTGAAAGCCGTCCGGATGTCCGGCCCTTCTGTCATCCTTCACCTGCTTTCAAACTGCAATTGCTCCACCTATTGAAATGGAAGATTTAGCGGCCAACATTTATAAACATTTTCAAATTTACACGATTCGAGTTATTAAAAAAGTTCTGTAAATTTGCAGATGCAAAATATAAAAAAGTTCTTCAACATAGCAACACCCCATTTCTTTCATTACTTCCAGATATTGGCAAAATAATTAAAATATAATAATTACTGGTATCTTACTTTATTTCACAGCAGCACTGTTGAGTGACGATAAAATACTTGTTTAATATTGATTACGGTGAAATGTATTTGCAATTTGCGCCAGCGCTACTCAAATTATTTAATAAAAGCTATCTTAATTATGGAAAGTACAAGAGTTTGAGTGCAATTAATAGTGTAAAATTGCGAAAACTAAAGACAAATCTTTAGAAAAAGCGTGATAACGAATTTATGCCTCAAGGGGAAAAAACGATTTAGAACACAAGAAAATAAAGGAGCTATTAACATCAATACAATTCTACAAGTGCTTACAGCATTTTATGGCAGATGTTTTTCTTACATTGATGTATGAGAAAACAGTTTTGGTCGAGAAGAATCTTTGATTTAGATAAACAACAGTGAATTAACATGGTCTGAAACTGAAGCTTCAGGTGAAAAAACTAATGAAACAGTCGCAAATAATATAATAAATATGAAAGAATGTTTTGATGAAACAGTTGTGAGGTTTTACTTATTTAATTCAGTATTCAATCCTTGAACCCCACAAACACGAATAAGCGAATAATCGCTTAAGCGTGTGAATAAAGACATAAGACTTACGAAGGGTTAAATACTCTTTATTTCTCAGAATAAATATTATAATACAATCAACTCCTAACTCGGAGTGTACAACAAAGCCTTCACTTGGGCTTGAACTTAAATGAATATAAATTAAACTTAACTAAGCTTAACTAAATCTAATTGAAAGATATAGCCGAAGCTATTAAGATTCTAAGTAGTTGGCCCCTAAATCTTAACTAAGTCGGCGAAGCCAAACAAGGGCCTAAAGTATGGCCGAGCATAGCAATAGCTTAGAGAGACGTAGTCAAAAGGCAAACGCGTGCTAGTCAGAAACTCAGGCTCTCCCCCAAAGTCGTTGGAACATCGACTTAAATACTACTCTTTATTTATTTGCATTCACCGCGTTTCTGAAATTACATTCTGGTAGGAAATTGTAAGCTGAAGCTAGAATAGATAGGAAAGATTCTAATAAACTTAAAACAACTGTTAATAAAATTAGGATAAACCTTACACAGTGATTGCGAAAGCATTCTTGTCAACTAATTATGAAATCTGGAGATTAAGTTGTTAGGAAAACTGGATAAAACTTTCAATCATTTCAAAGAAAAAACCTTTTTAGAGTCTCACTCATTTAGGTAGCATCCACTAAGTCAAGACTCTTGAGGAACTTATAAGACTTTAAGCGACTTATCTCTATGTCTAGTTACTCAAACGGAAATATAGGAAGGTTATAAAAGACTTTTTAATTAAAACTCAAAGAACTCAAATAATTGCACAGAAGGCTCTCCTTGTGCTTACAAAGCCAGCCAGCCTTTATGGCGCAATTCAAAAATAAGGACTTCAAATTTAAACTAAGTTAGCCAAAGGCTACACAGAAATATTTAATGCGCATGTTGGCTCAAACTTATGCAGGCTTGACGACACTATTGGCAAAGTTAAAGCCACACCGTCGACAAAATGCTGTCGTAGAATTTCAACTAGTAATGTAGCTTTTACCAGGCGGAACATGCTCTGAATAAACAATCTAAAATATCCCTTGAAATCCTGTCTCTTTCTACCTCATTTAAATACTCGCGAGCTATATTTAGCATTTTGGCAGAAAAACGGAAAATGAGAAGTGATAGTACAGTTTCTGAACATAAATAACTGGTTAATTTAAGTAAATACCTTACACATGTCATTGCCCAGTCTTGTTCAAATAACAGAATGTATTTACACCATGCCAGGCACATCGGTACCAGTTGAAAAAGTATTGTATTTTCAAATGAATATATATGGTTTGAAGAAAGAGGTAGAATACTTGAATCAACCACAAAAGCTTTCTTAAGCTGCGGAATTAACAGTGAACTAGGTTGTTGTGAAACTTTTCTTAATAATTTCTTAGCCTTTTCAGTCATAGGTTCCATTTTCAATTCTGGGGATGTTTCTCAAAATTGTCCCCGTTTATAGCTACGCCGCTAGTTCCATATCTGAAGTCGGAGTCTACAGGAGGTCATATATTCGCCACATCAGATTTTTAGATGTGGTTTAAGACATTTCTGATAAACATTTCAATGTCTTTTAGTTCTACACAGTACTTTTTCTTTCTTTTGAAAATTGAGTATAAATAAAATTGTACTTCGACTCTAGCATCAAAACTAAGTTTCTGGATTTGGATGTGTCACCTTTCACCATGCGACGCGACATATACATGTTTGATTTAGTATTAGGTAGGAACCATACTGTACCTCAAGATGTCAGAGTGCTTATCTCATTAGAAGGAAAAGATGAATTAGGATTTGGCAACATATGGTCAGGACAACGCGGACAGTCAGATGATAATATCGATAAATGCCTTCATACCTAAGAGAAAGACAACTTCAGAATAAGATAAGTATTGAGATGAAGGATTCCTTATCTTTGTTCCGATTAGATCAAGCTATGGTAATACATGACTTTAAGTTATTTAAAAATAATTTCGAAAGGATTTAGAAAGTTTTATTCTAAAAAAACTTTAATAATTATTTTAAGCTCATAAACTTCATATTTCCATTATCTGGCTAAGAGCTGAAATTTTTATTTTTCCAATTAAAATTTAAAAAATAGTAATAAATAAGTCAATAAATAAAGTCACATTTTAGTTAATTTATTTAGTGATAATGCTTGTAAAAGATGAATTAATAATGTTCCATCTTTTATTAAAATTTTAATTAAATTAATGTTACTAATTTTTTACGTTTCGAAACCTTTTAATGTGATCTATTACATTTTTTGTGAACTATAATAAGTAAATATCATATAAATGTTCTTATAACTAATAATTTGTAAAAAAATCTCGTTTACGTTTCTTAACTTAATTTTAAGACAGTATTTAAAAATCAATCTTGAAAGCAAAATGCGAAACTTCTCTTATTAGACCAAAGGCCGTTAGCACAGAATGGTTATTAATTTCGTTTTGCCGTTTTGCGTTGGTTCACTATAAATGTCGGTTCACTTTTTAAATTGTTGCCACCAAATATTAGAGCCCTGTATTATATTTAAAGAAATTAAATAATGAAGAATCTGCATAAATGCATGCATGTTTCTCGCATTGTGATAAAACAACGGTACCAAGAGTCATCAAATTTTGAATAATATAATCTTCCACTGAATATAGGCATCCGAAAGCCCGAATTTGAAATTTAAAATTTGTTTTATTATCTATTTCATATTTTGTAAAACTTTGAAGAATTTTTTATTAACGAACTTAACGATTTCAAAGCGAACAATGGCAACACTGTACGGAAAAAAAATAACATTTTTATCTCCAGCGGGCGAGACTGTATATCGGAAATTCTAAAGATATGCTCATTTAAAAACTATTTTGAGAACTGGATTGCATTAAATTTTATGTAAGAAGAATATCATATTTAATAAATAAAGGTAACACACAAAACGTTAAGAAAACGACCTTTTGGGCGTAATGTAAAATCTGAACGTTTCAGGCTTATTTATTGATTGATTGATTTCGAAAATTTCAAATTAGAAATCATTTCTATTGTATATTGATCCAAACATGTTTGGAAATCAGTGTGATTTAAATACGTTTGCTTAATTAAATGGATTTTTTTTATTTTTAATCCCAAACTGAAAGACTGATAATTACACTATTATCTAATAAATCAAAAATACAAATATAAATGCACACAAGATGTTTACTTAGTATTTGTGCATTTAGCGGAATAAAACTTGATTTAGCGGAATAAAGCTTTATACATAAAAAATGTATTAAAATGTAAAATATGTTTTAATAAACAATTAGAGAAATTAAAACTAAAATGGTAAAATTTGAACTAAATAACAAATGTTTGCTTTTTCACTATAGAAAACTTTATGTTTCTAAATGATAAACTCTAAGTGGGGCACTACGTAGAGGCCTGTAGTGTTCTGCGTTGCGGAAAGCTCTTGACCGACAGCTCTTCAGGATTATAACAATGCAGTCAAGCTTATAAATACTACTGCAACTAATTACGCATCCTCTTTTGTTGCTTGCTGTGACTTGAATGATCCACATCTCTTCTCTTATATGCATTTTCTAAATGTAGCCGCGTATGCAAAGTTATAGGGTGCCTATTGCACCCATAATCATGTGTGGTGCAAATATTGTGTCTCCAGAATTGCTTTATCCAATAATAAAATTTTGTTCACTTCGGCCATGTCTAAATTCTGCAAGTTCATCTTTCCATCTAAGCAGCATCTTTAAGCTAGCCACTATGACTCATCTACTTTCTGTAATAGCTATCTCTTTATAACATTTCGGCCATGACTAAAAAGTGAATTGGTCTCATCTCCCACAAAAACTACTACTACATACATTTATTTATATATATGCACAAAAAAATACAATCATGTCGAATTAATGCGCAAAACAATAAAATAATAATTAGAGATGAAAATCAAATTCTAAAAAAACGTAAATTACGTATATACAGGCACATAAATGTAAATATAAAAAATCTGATATGTACACCACTTGACTTCCTTGTACGAAATATTAAATTATATTCACTTTGCATTTCATTTAAACTTATTGCATTGAATTAAATCTACTTCGTCGATAGCGCATAAACCACAACAGAATAAATGCACTCTTAAAAATTCACTATATTTGTTTACCATAGCGACACTGTGGCGCTAGGTTCATTTGATTAGCGTTACATCTCATTCATTTCATAACTCAGAATGCACAAAACTTTATATCATCTGAAGAATTATCTAATCGTTCCCACATGTTCTAGTCAAATACCATAATAAATCTAAACCGCTGTATAAAAGAAATTAAACAAACAAAACAAAAAAGAAACCGTTTTTAGCAGACGATTCACTATTTCTCGTTCAATTAATTCAGTTCTCACTTCGCGACAAGGCAGAAATATATAAAAACTCAAAATATCCAGATTAAAGTAAATCTTAAACACTTATTTCCTCGAATAATTTCCAGAATGGCTTAAGCATGATTTAATTTGCAATAATAAAAGAAGGTGTTATCTTTGTTGTTGCGAAGCTTAGTTTCTCTAAATTGACGACAAATCCACTATTCTGCTAAGTTTCAAATGTAAAAAAAATATGGCTCCTTTCGTAAAAATAATTAGGCTTAGCCCCAATTAAACAACTTTTAAATTTTTAATAATTCTACAAATATTGCATGCAGATTTACTAAATGCATAAAAACCTTAACCGAAAGATAAGAACAACATAATTCAATCATTTTTGAAGCAAAAAAATGCACAATTTACCAACGTATAAGAATAAAAAATCTGAGCTCAGTGAGCCGAGTAACAGAGTGGGTATATATATATTTATAATTACAAAACATATTTTTAAAAACAAAGAAGAGGCCGTTTGCAACCAAAAAGGGAGGTGCACATCTACATGTTATAGCAGTGCTATATACAAAATTTCAACTTTCTGAGGCTACTCGTTTCTGAGTTATGCGAGATACATACATACGTACGTACGTACGGTACTCACAGACACCACGAAAAAATCTCTTCAGAATCCATTTTAAATCCGTTTTGTAATTTTTT
>KK115370.1:121415-180649 GCA_000611955.2 Stegodyphus mimosarum | reverse complement strand
GTTTTTTATTCTGCACTTACGTAGAGATGTCGTGCAAAAACTTCGTTTAATTGCATTCGACAGCTGTCAAATTGAATATTTTCGTTGAAATATGGTACCGGAAATTTTTCGCGATTATAATACTTCCTTTTTACTTCGTACAAGGAAGTAAAAATATCTACAAACGGGGGAATGCGTTTAAAGCCGCAAATATAGACAATGGAATAATTTTGCCCTTAATATGTAGAACGTAAAGAGATGTAGAGAAAGGCAAGAGATCTTTAAATAAAATAATTTGACAGCTGTTCGTAGAAGATAATAAGCATCTGCGTGCACTTCAATTTTACATCACGAAGCTGTTTAAAAACTTCAGATTCTCTTATGACTCTCTTGACAGATTTTCAGTGTACTACAGAACAATGCAACAGATTTTTACTCTTTCGAATCTGATGCCGTGAGGTAGGTTTCCAAACAGCCTTGGGTGAGTCAACTCAAGATTCCCTCTGGAGGAGTGATGAACTGTCGCGTGGCTGTCATTCTTTTTATCTTTTTACTTCCTCCACCTCATAAAAATCCTTTTATTAACTCGCGCAGAAAATAGAAAACTCGATTCAAGGTTCATACTAATGCCAAAAGTATTCTTTGCTCTTTAAGTTTGTTGTAAACAGAAAGGAAGTTAACAAATGTAAACAGTTTTTCGCTTTATTTGCGATTATTTTTGTTTTATTCTCCATGATTATCATCATACATGTTGTCGCAGCATGTTTCAAATGCTTATTTATTGTCTTCGCTAGCTAGTAACATATGTAATATTGGCATCTTCAAAATCTAATACAGTTATTTAAATTTATGCATGATTCATCTATTTTTTGGTTTTTGTAAAAGGATATGTGTGTGCTTATTTATTTGGCTCATTAATTTTGAAGTTTGAAGTAGAGTGAATGTATTAATAACCTTTTTATTAATATGTAATATTTAATCTAATAATGTTAGAATTTTTATCAAAACTAATCTTTTACTGCGATAATGTTTTTGTCTGAGAAAATTTATTCAAAATGTTTTTGTCTTTATAAAAAAAGCGCTAAAAATGCTTTACAGCAAATGTTCTTTCTAGAGTATTACAATTCATTAAGTTTTGGTTATAACTATGTAGACATTATTGAAATCTCTGGCGACTTTTCCTGCTGCTTTAAAATCTGTATATTTTTTTATTTTTGAAGTGAGGATCAAATTGTGCCCTTTGTTTTGCGTCTGTTAATAAGTATAATAATTTAATAACTATGATAATAACTGTATTATTATATTGAATACTTTTGTCAAAGCTAAAATGAATACTTTCAGTAAAATTCAGTATCAAAAAACATAGCAACATTAGCTTTTAACATTAGCTCTAATTAAGCTAATTAACAGTTTTTGTGTCGAAAGTATTTAAAAAGTTCAAAAATAATTAATTATGGATTACATTGATTAGATAAGGAAGTTCTAATTATTTTATGTAAAGCAAACTTTAATATATGTATTTAGAGACGAGTTTTTAGGAAACATATTATTTAGTGTTTCAACAGCAAAGTTAATGAATGAAACTTTTTTTAGAACAGCCAAACTTTTGTTCGTCAGCCGTTCGTCGGAAATGACTGAAACCACCTCATCCATAAGAGTCCACTGTCTCATCATCCATAAGAGTGCAACAAAGGGGGCAAATCAATGAATGAAAACCGTAATTATTAAATTAAAAATTTCATCAGTTAAAAATATCAGTTAAAAATAAATTCGAAGTGAAGTTTTAAAAAAATATCAGTTGCAAATTTTTATATTCTTTTTAATGCATGATGATACACACACACACTTTTCCTTCTGAACCAAATTTATGTCATTATAAAAAGTCTAACACGACTTGAAGAATACTTTGATATCTTATCTGTGTAATATTGAAACCAGGTACAAAGTAAGTGTTAAAGTTTTGACGGTTTTTTTTCTTTCCTTTCAAAAGGCATAACATTTAGACTCCTTAGAATTTAATGGATTGTTTGATATCAAAGTATGAGCATCAGAGAAAAATGTGGGATTTACTGTAACTTAGGGTTTTGTAATGCATTATATATGCCTCAGAATAACAAAGCAATTCATTTTTAGGTAGTTCATGTACATGTTTTACGAATAATTCTAAAATGAATAATCATTTTTATAAAAAAATAATATTAAAAGCATAAAGAATATAGGAAACTTTGTTTTTTCATATTTTATTCGTGTCGATAGTTCTCGTTCCGTTTGATATGCTGCATAGTCTGCAACAATAAAAAAAACAATTATTATCATTTCAACTATAGTAATAATAATAATAATAATAAACGATAAATTTCCTTCCTTTTGCTATGGATAAGTGATAAGTGACGGAGGGCGTGGGCACCATTCCTCTACCATGATGGTCAATTGGTATAGCGCCACGTCCTCCCTTACCTAGAGCCCGGCTTGAGGGGCCACAAGCGAGCCTCGCACAGGACGCCCAATTCCAACGCCCGGACCGTACCGTCAGCAGTCATGCCGACCAAATGCCAACGTGGTGGACTCCCGTCCAAAGTGTCCGGGTCCAGCATTTATTGAACTCGAATAAATAGCTTACATGGCCGAGTACATAGATATTAACATACTTTTGCAATGATATTAACGTACTTTTGCGACATGATCATACCTACTACCCGATCTAATTAAAACGCATAAATACACACATAGATACATAAATACGTAAATGCCACTTAATACATAAGTAAATGCCTAAATACCTGCACCTGAGACTGAATACATATATGTTAACATACTTTTGCAACATGTTCATTCATACAGATCGTCCTAATTTAGCACATAAATACGCACATAAATACACACATGAATACATAAATACATTTAAAGGCATAATAAATAAATACCTACATAATTGCTATGGATATCACTAACTGAAATTAGCAAACATTTCTCTTTGCTTAAACTTTCTGTAGGAAATAATGCAATGATACTGTTGATTTCAATAATGGCTAATGCAATAAAAACATTTTGGAGTAAAACTTAACTAATCCTTACTTTCACCTCTCACAAACCTATATGCATAGGTAAGGGAGGTAATGTTTTCGATTCTAAAATTCTATAGAGTTTTCAGTAAATAAGCATGAATTAGGGTCCCTACAACACGTTTATACTGTTTTTAAAATGAAGTCTTATTGTCTCTGTGAATGTGTACAGCTAACGTTTCGTCCCCGATATGACTTATATGAAAATTCCAAAAATTTGTATTTATTGTATTTAAGCTTTCTATATTTATTTAAAAAGTTGAGTAGATTTTGGGTAAAATTGGACAATCGGGAGTGGACCATAAAGGCTTGTTTACGCTAAAGAGACACTGATCCGAAAAAACGAGCATAGATTTGATAGTTCCGCTAAAAGAAAAAAGTCTGATGTATAAAACACATGACTTCATTGACTGGAATATTATAATGCAAGTATTTTTTTCTGCATTTCATTTAAACGTATTTTCATTAGCGATATATTTCTCATTCAATTAATTCAGTTCTCACTTCGTGGCAAAGCAAAAATGCATAGAAACTCAAAATATCTTCATTAAAAATTGAAAGATATAGAAAAACATAAAACACCAAACACAGTTAAAACAATTAAAAAACTATTTTTACAATCAAAATTACATTTTCTACGAAAAAAAGAAGCAATTCGGCCAGCAGGCAAGAAGGCAGATTTTTCGGTGCACAGAACTACAAGTTTCCTTTTGGTCCCACTCGGCAAAAAAACACTGAAGGTGCAAAAAGACTCAATTCACTATTCTGCTAAGTTTCAAATGTAAACAAATATGGCTGCTATGGTAAAAAAAATTAGGCTTAACAGCATTTAAACAAGTTTTAAAATGTTGATATTTCTACAGCTATTGCATGGACATTAACTAAAGTGATAAAAACTTAAACCGAAGGATAAAATAACACAGTTTAATCGATTTTAAAGCAAAAAATGCACAATTTACCAACATATAAGAATAAAAAAAAATGTTTATATATATATATATATATATTGGGTGTGGCCGATTGCAACCAAAATGGGAGGTGTATAACTATATGTTATAGCAATGCTGTATACAAAATTTCAACCTTCTGAAGCTAATCGTTTTTGAGTTATGCGAGATACATACATACGTACGCGTACAGACGCCACGAAAAAATCTCATCTGAATCATTTTAGATCAGTTTTATAATTCGTTGGAGAAAAGGAGTCCTTTATTCTGTCCTTACGTACAGATGTCACTCAAAAACATCGTTAAAATGCATTCGATAAGGGTCAAAATTGATATTTTTGTTGAAATATGATACCCGGAATGTTTTGTGATTACAATACTTCCTTTACTTTGTACAAGCAAGTAGAAATGACTTGACGACTCTTTTTATTATCTCTCGCCAATCTGTATACTTAAATAAGGGAGGTAATGTTTTCGGACCAAAACTCGGTAGTGAGCTTTCAGTGAATAAGCATGAACTAAAGTCCAAACAACACGTTTTCACAACGATGTCTGTCTGTCTCTATGTCGGTATGCGTATGACGAATTTTTGTCAGTTTTAATAAACGCTCATAACAGATTTCAGTGAAGAACTACATATATTAAAATATAATGCAAACTTTTAATTTATCAGAAGACTTTTACATTAATTGTGATAACGTGATTTTGGCTGAAATTGATAATCCAGGCATTATTAAGCTGTGAACAGACTTTAGTAAATATTTATATATATATATATATATATATATATATATATGAGATAATCTAAATTTTCTCGAATTTGGTGTTAAAAATAGGTATGTAACTAAGAACAACATATTATATTTATAATCGTTTAATATATTCTTGTATACTAAATACAAAAATATCAATGATAAATACGAAATTGCAACAATACATGAGGAAAATCTCATCATGAAGATGATCTTTCGTTATGAAGCTATTCAATCTATTATCATCAATCCAAAATTTTGTTTTTATTTCACTTTTAAGTCGAATCATTTTTCAAATAAAAGAATGTTGCCGCCAGGTATCAACGCTAGGTATTATTTTTAAATAAGTAATTTAGAAAATATAGGTAGCATAGGATATATATAAAAAAGTTAATACTCTACTAGGAATTTTACAGATACGCTGATTTTAAAGATTTTGTGATTTTTGATTACTTTGCTGAATTTTATGTGGCGTGAGTGTGAAGAAATTAATGTTTAATAAATAAAGCTAAAATGACACGTAAACATTTTGGTTACTTTATTAACAAAATTGAATACTAATATCATAAACTTACAAAAGACTAAAAAGAAACATATGGTAACACTTAACATTCCATCGGGATTTCCTAAGATATACTGCTTTAAAAAATTATGTGATTGTTAAGACATTGATTTGTGAACACGAACTACCATACGACCACGGGACACTCTCTACAATGGATGCGATATTTTAAAATCAAAGTTTCAAATCATATGTCTTACATCCACATCCAGTTGATGTATACTTCAGGGTGTATAGTTATAGTTAGGCTAGCCAGACGTCCCGGTTTTCAAACAAAATCCCGGTGTCCCGGCCAGTTTACTTCACGTCCCGGTAAAAATTAAATTTGATTTTATAGATGTAATTATGAATAATTATGACTAAAAAAGTCTAAAAATAATTCATTGTGAAGGATTACTTAGGATAATTACTTTGTCATTTACTTATTTTATGTACTGTATGAAAAGTGAAAAATAGAAGAGTGATGATCTGCTAATAAATAATATTGTCATCATATCATCTGGTCCTACCTATGCGCAATACCAGAGGCTCTCTCTGGGCGAGTCCAATATTGGGCAATAAGGGGTAGCTTTAGCGCTTGCGATAGAGATAAGATCAGTCATTTAATTGTCAGTCGCTACCGGCGGTGCTTGTTATGTTAGTGAGCTGACGCTGTTTTATTTCTGTTTTAAGTTTATCACTCTCTGTTAAAATGCAAAAACGATCTTGTAAATTCACGTAGGATTTACAGAATAAATTCCTTTTGTTGAAGAAAGTATGTACTGGTACTGGTAATCAAGATCAAGACGATAGAGTTAAATGTTCACATTGTAATTCTGAGTTTTCGGTTGCTTACGGTGGTCGATCCGGTATAAAAGATCATTAGCAGTCGAGTAAACACAAAAACAGTTTAGGATGTACTGCTAGCTCATCAAAACCGACCAGTTTTTTTAAGACTGCGAGCTCTAATGACAAAAACTGAGCAGCGAAAGAAGCAACCTTTGCTTACCACACAGCAAATCATAGCCTAAGTTTCAATTCAAATTCTTGCTTATCAAAACTAATTTCTAAGTTTTTTTACCATAAACTCTCACTCGGAATAACAAAGGGTGAGGCAATAGTTTTAAATGTAATAGCTCCTTTAGCTCAAGAAGTGTTTAAGAAGACTTGACCAAATCAAACTACGTAATTGTAAGTAAGAACGCATCAAACAGAAAGGATGTAAAACTTTGTACCAATCGTTTGCGCTGTTTTAATCCTAATTTAGGTGTACAAGTATTGCTGTTAGATTTCAAATCTGTCGTGGGTGAAACATATGAAATTCTTACAAATCACTTATGCTCTGTCTTGTTGCTAAACGATTTGAATAACAAAGTAGTTGGCTTTTGTGAAGATAACATAACTGCAACACTAACTTCGGTGGTGTGAAAAGAGCAGGAAAAAACAATGTTTTCCACTGATTCAAGTATAGACTAGGACGCAAAGAACATCTTCAGAAATGTAGATGAGCAAGTCCGTCGTACCAGTGTGAAAGAAGAATGTCATGGCTTTTATAAGAGATGCATTGCGTACTTGGACCTCTGGGCGAATAGTTTTGGAAACGCTGAACACTTTTCATAGGTCAATCTGACCCAAACAAATTCTGTTGATTGGGAAAATGCCGAAACTTCTGCTGAAATTATTAATAGCTGTCTTTTGGATGTACCGATATGAAAATAAGCAATAATCGGCCGTTTGAAGGAGTTGCGTTTCTAAGGAGTGTTCCGGTTGAACATTTCAGAAATCTAGCAAGCCTAGTTATTGTTGTTCATTGCATGGGAGGGTAGAGTAATAAAATGCTTATAATTATCATCGAGTCATAATAAGCAAATTAGATTTTACTTATAAACAATAAACCGAAAGTGACAGTTTACTTAAAGCTCGTTATTATTCATGTTCGTGTCGTGTTCTGGTCACATCAGATTTTTTTCTATTCATTTGACATGAAAGAATATTCTGATATTCTCTTATTCCAGGTGAACTACGCTGAAGACTTCAAATATAAACTCACTAATCTGATATGACATTAATCTGAGGCCATTATAAAACATATCAGCTTAAAAACCTTCACTAAGTAATTAACTCTCTAGCTAATTATCTCCTATATCTACACTATCACATCATGTGCAAACACGTGGTGAAACGTCCACAGGCTAGGTCCTCATTTTTCCTCCTCATTCCCAGTAGTTCGTCGAAATTGGTGCTTTCCATAAGTAAACGGATACCTGATATCCTCTACTCGGGGTTAGTTGAGACGCCAGTAAGTGTAAAGGTCTTGCTAAAACAATATACAAAAAGTATCAAAGTCCTTCTTTGCATATTTCTTTGCTCTTGATAAAGAGGAACATGTAACTGTTTGGCCTCGAAATCAATAGAGTCTTAAGTAAAATCTACGCCAAATACAATGCTGCTGCTTTACGTGAATTTAAGGTACAGTTCTACTTTTCATATCTGAGCTATAAGTGTGTTTTACGGTATGCCAATATAAGTTAGTTGCCTTACATCCACAGTACATATGATTGTCTTACATTCATTTCTAGGGTTGTAAAAATATTAGAAAAATACAAAAACATGTGAAAAAACTCATAACTATTCTATTTTCGAAATACGGACTGAACTATTTTAACTACAAGGATTGAAAAGACTTTATTTTTATACGTGTGTATTTGTTAGGAAAACATATTCTTTAGTTATTCTGGTTCAAATCCTCTATGAAGAAACATAAATATGCAACATGTAGCAGTCATTGTAAAAATTCATAACTCAAGACAAGAAATTCTCGATTCAAAACCAAAACAATAATACTCAAAGTCCTCCCACCAGAATAAGATGTATAAATATTTAGGGGCTACAGTGCTAGCTTAACTCAAAAACTCAGAATTTTGAGCATGACCGTTTCCAGCGTTGTAATATTGTCTTCTTTGCGGGGGAAAACTGGTATATATTTTAGTTAAAACTCAGACAAACAAATTGCAGATATGCTGAATGCTTTAGTTTCTCGAGTATATCGGTTGCATTACTGAGATTTCTCAGTTTGAACCATGTGCTTGAGGAAGCACTGGGGGGGCTGATTATAAAAAGTGATTTTCTTAAGTTTTGCAAATACTGATGAGTGATTAAACTCAATTTGGTTCATCTCAAATGATGCCGTTATTGCAGTCTTTTGGAAAGAGCAAATGTTTCTGATGTCCGTTATCTAAGTCGATAAGACGTATAATTAACATGATTAAACCAAAATGAAAGCCAATTGCTAAAACTGCATTAATCCTTCATTTCATTTGTCTGTTATGATTTCCTGGCGGCTCTTCCCACAACATATGGAAGTGCTTCATCATTTTCCTATAATTCAAAACTTTTCACCTATAACTTCACAGTTGGTGCCTTACGAAATAATGGTCTATTGACCTGCACTGCTACCTGTGGCATGAAAGGAATGGTAAGAAAGGTGCAATAAAAACTGGCACACGCTTGCTAAAGATTTTGAAAGAAAAACGTGCTACGTGCAAAAGAAATGATTTAGAAATAGTATTGCATGTAAACAATTGCTGCTGATAGCAAAATTATTGTTGCTTGTTACTTTTTTATGATGTGGCATTAAAAGCATAACACAGAAATTTCTTGCTCTCGGCCACACGCAAAATGAAGTAGACTGAGATCACTCTTTAATTGAACAAAATGAGAAAAGGACATACAAATCAAGACCCGTTTCTATTCCAACTCAAGAAGCCTCTTTAATCAGAGGCAAAGAAACAAGAGAACCCTCTCAGACTTTTGGAAATGTAGCAAGATGACGTTACTGGTGCAAAACATACCACAGATCAGACACATCAAAATTTTGCTATAAATCTAACAACGATACCTCGCATTCCAACAACAGTTATGTACTAAAAGTAGAAAAACAACTATTAGATTACTTCTTTTATAAGATGCATTAGTAATCCTGCATTCAGAATGCTATTTCATAATTTAATCATAATTCATAGATGTCAAAATGGAATAATATAATTATTAATAAAATTTAATTCCTTGTGTTAATTTTTTTCATTATTATGAGCCATGAAGTTCCAATATAGTTTAATGTTAGCAATAAAACAATTTGATAAAATGTACTATTAATTAATGCTAATTTTATAATTATTGCTGTTAACAGAAATCATATGAAGCCTATTATTAATACCTTTTATTAGTGTGTCATTCCTGCATTTCAATCCGTGGGAAACTTTGAACATGTTTATCTCAAAACTTCGATTTTCGAATTGCAGTATTATTACAGACTTTGAGAAAAATATTAACTTGTAAGGTTTGCTCTAGTTAACACGTTTTGACTTCTGTTAAAATCTATGCTGCACTTCTACTGTTTCACCTACTCCACCACAATATCTGAAAGAAAAGATTCTGAATAAAAAAGGAGAATAAGTGTGAAGATAGGCGATTTCATAGGGCCATTATGAAGCTCTAGTACTTGAATTCTAATACATAAGCTCCCAGCGTATATTAATTTCGGGAAGGGGACGCTTATCACGAAAATATTACAAATATTCTATTGACTCTCCTTTTGGTGTAATAGAAGGAAAGTATTGTTTTTCTATCCCAGTATGACTCAAGGTTTGAAGTAATATTACGGAGTTTGCTCTTGTGTGACGTCACTGACTCCCGGCCTGCTCAAAAGCAACTACTCCATTTGTGTCTTCGTTTCTCTCACTTGTGTAAATCTTGGTAGCGGAGAATCATCATCCACCACCTTTTTTACTTCGGGCGCCACTATAGAATCATTAGGTTTTTTTTTACGCGAGAGACGTGAAAAGTGAGCAATGCCTTCGTCAGGACTCAAACCTCAAACCTCTCGAATACCCGTCGAGTGTGCTGTATAGATAGAACATTACACAACAAACAACACTACGAAGTTGCCAAAAGCTTAACCTTGTTTATCTACTGACTTAGTCTAAATGGGAACGAGATGAGCAGAGAGTTACAAATAACCAGGAAAGAATATTTTGGCTTCGTACAAAATGTTTGGGTGCCAAATATCACTGAAAATACATATCATTTAATCTTATTTGAATTTCTTTAATGATAATGGAGATCATGCCAACATTGTTCAAGAAGAACGGTTTCATCAGCCAATTGTAACAGTGGAAAAAAGGTATGAAACGAAATTGATTGCAGAAATGTTTACCATTTACTGTTAGAGCATTACGAATGATGGTACTGAAATTAGCCAAAAAGCAAGGCATTTTTATTCCCTTCAACATTCATAATATATTATCCAAGCATCCGTTAGCGTTTCACTATTGTCACCTGCGTTTTCCTGTACCTGCGTACTTTTGAAAAACAAATCAATTTTTTATTATTTATTTATTCTGTAACTTGTAAGCAAAATTCTGTCTTAAAAAATAAAGGGCATATTCATATTAAGGAGATGAAATTTAGCAAGAAAAAGCTTATTTTATCTCTTTGAAAAAAGTTAAAATTTTTAGGACAGTGACATTAAAAACAGTAAACAGATTACGCGACCGATGGAATAAACGAAATACGTATGAGTCGTATTCGCATAGTCGGGTTCTAACTTTGCTCATAAATGCATATAAATTTTAATTAAATAACACCAAAGACTAAAAAATACTTTTTTAGAAGAAACATAAGTAATAAAGAATGTAGTTTTCATAATATGAATACAAAATAATATTAAAATAAATATGATACTATTAATACAAATCGATATTTTGCATGATGAGACTCAAACATCCGCCGAAGAGTATAAAGTTAGCGAGGTAAAATGAACTTATGTACCATTCCGAAGTTTTCCTGCAACATGCATCGTCTGCCTAACAAGTTGTATCAATATTTGATACCAAGTTGTATCGATATCATATACAAAAGGATTGAATGAAGAATTTTATATAAGCATTTTAAGCATTGATTCTATTGACTAATCTAACTTTTTTATAGTATCAACTTCGTTTTTAATACTCAAGCTAAGCATATTTCATAATATTAAATAAAGAATGCATGTTTATCACAACATGTGATTCTTTGCACCGACGCTAGAGGACTGGATTCTGAACAGAAATTTAGTAACGTGTTTAAAGTTTAAATGCCTGCTCATCAATAACAGTAAATGATGTATATTTCGATATCGATGTCTGCATAAAATCTAGCAAACATAGCTAAATAGTATGGCTTTTTCATTGTGTAAAATTCCTTCTTGATAAATCAGTAATTTTTTTTCATAGATTTGTAGCTAGAACAGATTTTTTCATTTGAATCTAGATTCTACAAAATTTGTAATCTTTTTCAAATGACTGATCTGCCAAGCTTATAACTATCATGTGCATTTCTGGTAGATTTGGGTTTGAGGTATCAGCTTCTTTAATTGCTATTTGCTCAACCATATTTATAAAGTCATCAATTATCAACTCTTTGCTATTCAAGTCCAATAATTCGCTGATGTCATTTCTGTCAATTTTCAAATCGAATTGACTGGCAAAATAAATTCTTTTATTTGATCAAAGACTTGATCAGTTCTTTTCCTATTGCTTTTGAAAATGAATGAATGCATTTTATTCTAGACAATATTCACGGTTTCTGGAGGAATATCATTCCAAAACTCTTAACCTTGAATACTTATTGACAATCCGTAGTCCACGGTTAAAACAACCTGTGTTTAAGGGTTAAAAAAAACAGAAAAAATCGCTTAACTTCGGGTTTCCGTAATTCGGGATATTACTCAATAAGCTCGTTAAATTAGTTCAGGAGGTGCTAGGATATAACTTAAATCTGTAAACTGTATTTAAATTAACCCTATGCTTTCTATTACTCCTAAAAGATGCAGAAGTCAATGTGTGCTCATTTATTTAGTTCTGTACTTCGAATCGACGTCAACAATAAATATTTAGTTGTTTAGTTTTGCTATATTCATTTAGTATTCTGGTATTTTTAAGTAAGGCCAGGGCGAAAATTCTCCTGCCAGGCTAGAAGATTAAACTAGAATTTAAAATTAAAGGAGCCGAACCTTATAACTTTAGGTCCTATTATTCTATAAACATATGGCCACGAAATTATGAGTTAAAAATAAAAACCTTCTGTAATTAAAATGCATAATATACTTTACTTAAACTTTTTTAGTATGTAACTTATCGAAAATAAACCAATATCAAGGAAGCGAATATTTATCCGTTACATATTTGCAAAAATATTACGTATTTTCAAAATTCGTTTATCGTAAAGAGATTTCCAATACATGAGTTATCATATCAGAATCCCTTCTGTGCTTTAAAATCTACACTGTGTTTCTAACGAAAATAATGTTATTTCTTGAACGAATTCTTTTCTAACCTTGAGAACTTTACGGTCTCCACGCAGGATCGACAAACTTTCAAGAAAATTCTCCAAAAGGAGATGAACTGTGTTTTCTTCTTCTTTTCCTGTCTCTTTCCTTGATTTGAGAAAAATGGTAAAAGAGTAGACAAGGTAAAAAAACAGAAGTGCAACAAAGCAATAAACTTCAGTTTAAGGTAAAAGTTGCTCAACAACTAAAAACCAAGTGGAAAACGAAGTAAAGGTTTCGGATTTTCTGGTTTCGATTTGTCGCATATATTCAGACTTTAAGTTTAGCATGTAGTATTTCTCTTGCAGTATGACTTCTATCTACTGTCTTTAAAAAAAAAGAATTTTACTACCTAGTTCTGAAATTTTAGCGAAGAGGATTAGTTTCTCCTAGCATATACTATAACGAGCCATTCCGATTTTCTTTACAAAAAAAAATCCATATTTGTTTTCTTTTTTGTGGTAACAGAAATCAACGTTCCGTTATTAAAATTTACGAAAAACCAGTATTAAAAATAAAAACTTTAATTAACGTAATCAGTCCTTATGGCTTTTCCTTTGTAAAACATTTTCAATAAATGAGATGGCCTTTTGATTTCATTTTTATTGAAAGATTCGTCGCTAAAGCTAGGACACAAAAACGCATTAAATATATACGTACCAATTAAGATAGATTATTGGTTGAAGACATATATCTTAATTACGTATTTCATTTCAATTCGGAGCAGAAAAAAATGTTCTTTCATTCATCGGAATTTTTATTTTCTATTTTTTGCAACTATAGACTACTAAGCATTTCAAAATGTATAAAATTGATAAAAGTTTTCACTGATATAGATAGAAGCTTAAAAAAAAACTTCAGTCATACGAAGAAATTTAGTTCTTAATTACAAAAAGAATGTAATTAATGATATTTGCAATGATTTCCATGTTACTGTATCATTAAATGATAAATTACTAATAAGACTTAAGCTTTTCACTATTTTTAATTATTTTTTAAACAACGTATTTCATGGAGCTTTAATCAGAGCATATTTAAAGAGAAAAATCAGCTTTAATCAAAACGAAATTAGTTAAGTTTAATGAATAGTGAAATGATTTGCTTCATATTCTACAGTTATTGGATCTCCTGCATTCATTTCCGTTTTATTAAGTGTTCCTAATTCAGTTTGAGGAACTTGAACTTTTATCTTTGAACCGCAGGGAATACTTAAAAATTGATTTTGGGTAGTTCATCATTTGGTGCAACTGTACGAAGTTGCGTTTTTACTGAACTCAACTTTTTTTTTTTTTTTTTTTTTTTTTTTTGTAGAACATCCTTATTTTTAGATAAGTTCTTTAGAAATTAAATTAAAGGATAAAACGTTTAACTTAGTAATAAGTAGCATTAGAGATAGAATAAATTTTTTCATTAAAAATAACTATATTAGCAATGAATTAAATCTTTTTCCCATATTTTCAATAAATTTGAAAACATGCGTATGCAAACGTTAAATGAGTTATAAGAAGCAGTGTGATTATGTACATCTACATAAGTCTGCAATTATTCTGTTACACTATTATCTTTAAACTATCACTCCTCGGAGTAATCGTAGAGGTGTAGAGTACTGTTCGTCCTATCTGCCTTTTACTAAAGAATAGTAATTAATGTAAAAGTTTAAAACAACACTGTTTAGTAACACCTCGTCCTGACATTGCACAAATTCAAAATTTAACAGGAACAGAATTCCGCTAGATTGCAGGTAAAAATACTTAGAAATTAAACAGAATGTGAAGCACAAAATTAACAGCCTTAACTAAACCTTCCTTTATCTGTAATTATGTGTTCGCGAAATACTTGTGGCTAACAGAAGCTTATAGAATTATTCGACTTCTTGAAGCAGGAAACCTAATAAGCCCATAATGTTCTCACTAGAATTCCAACTCTGCACCTTCCAACTGAACCGGCTTCCCAAATACACCAAAAGAGGCGCGATAAGAAAGAAGAAAAACCTCACTAGCCAAATCCCAATAGCAGGGAACCTAACGCACAGTGGCGCTCTGCCTGTGTTGCCAAACGCTTTCTGAAAGCTCAAAAACTTGGACCATATTTATAATTTAATTCTGTGGTCTGAAATTTAAATTGGATGCGATCGGAATGCAAGATCTGAAAGCAGTTCAGTTGATGGGCTAGAATATTTATTTAAAAAACTAAATTTTAAATTTCGCTTACTACCTATTTATCAAAACATACTTAAACAAATTATGATAATAAAAAGGAAGTTTAAATTTATATTTCTATTTTATCTGAAATCTGAAGGTTGGCTGATACATGTAAGAAATTTATTGTATTGAGAGCTAAATATACTTTAGACTGGCATTTAGTTTAGCTAATTCCAGTATATTGAATTAAAAACTAAATAAATCACTTTTAATCTCAACCGAAAACACTAGAATACTGAGGAGCTACCGATTTTAGACTGGCAAGCTAAATTTACTGATTGTGACAAGGTGGGAAATTAACGCACCCAACCATAGATACGCGGTCCGGTGTACAAGTATATAGTGCCGAACACTGGACATATTCATTCTATTTTCTTCCGTGAAATATCAATTCCGCACATAATTTTAGTCCATTTCTTTATGTCTCTAAAACTGTAAATACCTTTTTTGCAAGAAATACATATTAATATGTATTCACGGGCCGCATAACTTTGGTTTGGAGGAAACATGCAGTCCGCAAGCTGAAAGTCTGAAGCCACTGCTTTAATTAATTTCATTCTGATTGAAGTTATCAAAAGCAGAAGTGAAAGTAAAGCGAAAATAATAAGATAACTGGGTTAATTAACATAAAAACTTAACACAGTTAACATACTTAAACAAATCACATTGCTTTTTAAAAGTCAATATGAAACGCTAATTCTTGAATTACTAATGTAACTATGCGCTTTATTTCACATTCCAGTAGTGTCTTCAGTGAGATAAGGAAATACCAAATTTCGTGACAAATAGCGACTGATTTCCAAGCAAATATAGCGAAGATACATAAAATGAGAGGGATAATTTTAAATTCAAAACTTTTATGATCAGAGATTATTTTCTTTAAAATTTGAGAGCTGAATTTAAATTAGATTTGCTGCATTGTTACATTACTACAGTATATTTCTTGATTTTTACTATGCAGTGTTACTGGTCAATTCCAATTATTGATCTTTAGCACCTGCTTTTTTGAGACTCCATTAGCATGAATGCTTATATCAGAAGTAACAATGTCTGTTAACTTTTAACCGACTTGAAAGTGATTTGAGAAAATATTTAGAAATTTTAAAAAAGCTTATATGTGTTTCTGCATGTTAAAATAAATATTTTAAGTTTATAAAAAAGTAAAATCACGTGAAAGGGTTACAACTAAAAATGCATCGCTGCAAAAACATCGCAAACGAAAACGTCGCGGAGAAAACAACGCAAGGTGAAAACGTCGTGGTACAAAACATCGTGGGAGAAAAGAAAGCAAAGCGAAAACGTCTAAGTTCTAAAATACCGTGGCAAAAAATATTATGGTCGAAAATAAAAAGGTTGAAAAACTTTGCAGTTTAAAAATATCATCGTCGAAAATATCGTAGTAAAACATAAAGTACCTAGAAATCATCGCATGACGGTAACATAGCACACATGCGTTTTTCAAATCCCATACTGACATATCATGTAAGTCAGTTTTGTCATAACTTACAAAGAGACATCCAAAAAAATTGATTGCATGCTATACATGAAAATGTTAACGACACTTTAAGAATAAATGGAAACAAAACAAAATATAATTTTCACTAGAACAATATCTGATTAACAATTGTGAAAGATAATAATTCGATAATTAACAAAGCAATTTTTATAAAGGTAACCTCATGCAGTTATTTATCTTCCTTTTTCTAAGCAGTTTCAGACTGTATTTTTCATAAAAAAATTATCAGTAAAACTTTATAGAAAAAGGCTAATTCATTAATGACATTTGTTAATTAACTATATAAATTAAAAATTATGTTAAGTTTATAAGTTGCATTAATGTTCTAGTCTTTTTCAATTTTTAAATGCTTAAGTTTCCTTCTTATTTTTCAGGCAAAAATTGCTTATTTCATTCAAAAATATGAAACATAGAAGTAAACGAATGCCTCTTTCCTTCTTGCGCTCCCAAATCATTATGCGAACATGCATTTGCAACTTTTAAAACCTGAAAACGCATGTGTGCGATGTTACCGTCAAGCGATGATTTGTAAGTGCTTTATTTTTTACCACGATATTTTCAACAACGATGTTTTTAAACTGCGATGTTTCTGATTTTCTTACCACGATATTTTCGACGGCGATGTTTTTAAACTGCGAAGTTTTTGAACCGCTTTATTTTCGACTGCGATATTTTATACCACGATGTTTTCACCTTGCGTTGCTTTCTCCGCGACGTTTTCGTCCGCGATGTTTTCGGTGGACACCCGTGAAAGTGTGTGAATAAATATTTGAAAATTATAAGAAACTTAAACCTAAGTGCATACTATGTATAAGTGAGTTAGCAATTCTCTTTTCTAAATTTTATGTTAATTTAAATCGACCTTTATTAATTATAATTAATTTATATTTTTGTTATTATTGTTTTGTACGAAGTTTATGCATTGCTTTGAAGCAGAACTGCACAGCTAAATACTTAAAAGATTAATTTTGACTTCGTAGATGTATCTAGTAATTTAAACAAGGCTGTAGAATATAAATTTTCATGCAAAAATACAAACCATTCTGTGACCAGCGTTATTCAGCTTTTAATGAAAAAAATCATAGCTGATCAATTTCAAAACTTTTGAGTTTATTCTTTGCAGATTTAATATAAGTGTCATATTATTGTTAAGTATACCAAAGGCTTTGCATGTGAACAATTGATGCTCTTTTTAAATTTCTAGTTGATGGAATAAATTAATGACAGCGAATGGCGTAATATTTTATGACGAAACACTTCGAGCATTTTACAGGATTTCAGAGTCAAGAAGTTTCCAAAACAAAATGAACATAGAATGAAGATAACTTTGAAAAAAAAGAGTTTATACTGAAAAAAGTATTTTAGGTATTTTCAAAGGATTTCAATGCTTTCATTATACTTACAAACAAAACGAAATGACGTTGTCCTATCCTAATTAGTGACAAAAACGTCTGTCAGATAATCTTCCAATTAAGATAGTACTATTAAAAAAACTCCATGACTTTGCTACGGATGCAAAGGAAGCTGAGAAAAGAATTGCTATTTCTGTTAAGCAGAACAAAAATATTGGGGCTTTTTATTTAGATGTTATGGGTGATTTTTAATTAAAGTTTATGACGGGATTAAGAATTAAGTAATAATAAATTTCGTCAGTCAGTATTTAATCACCAGTGCCGTTTATATCAACTTCTGCTTTCAGAGTGTGAATAATTTTTGTAATATTTTATGCCATGCTAAACCATTCCAAGTGATATATTTGAACGCGTATATCAGAAATGGTAAAAAAGAATGACTGTATATGGGGCAAGAGAAATTTTATAAAGGAAAAAGATCGATTTCAATGGTGGAAAAGGGAATTACATTTAATTAAAATCTCAACGATTAATATGATGAACGTTCAGATGAAGATTCAAAACCAGGCGAAAGAGGAAAACTATAAAAAGACATAAAGCTGTATTTGTGAGTAAAATTTCCTTTTTTGCTATGTAAGTAATATTGCAGAAATTTAATTGGCATATCTTGACGTTGTCTGATATATTTTAGCCAGTATTTGCTGAGAAAAAATTAATTATCTTGAAAAGATCATTTCTGAAGTTAAAATGCATTTTAACTAATTAGTAATTTAAGTCAATGTGCCAAAGTTATTATTCTTAGATCGTTCTAAAATATATAGTAATAGGTGGGATGAAACCAATTATCATATTCTCCGTAAATGCTTTCGTAGTAGGCTGACTTCTAGTCAGTAACCTCGGTAATTCAAACCTCGGTAATAATGCACTGAAATTTTCACTTTTCTTGTTTTAAAAATCCTAAATGTCTCTACGCTGAATTCGGAACAAAATTTCGTGAACACTAACTCATCAGCACCTGGATTTGATCGAGTAGCTGACATATCTGTACCTCCTTGCCTTTTAACTGGAGAAGAATTGTAACGAATTATTTCATTCTCCTGTGCCCGTTGTCGTGGTGTAAGTTTTCTAGCATGTTCGGGTAACAATATGAAAATCTGTCGTTCGAATCCTGGCAATGACACGATAGATATTACATGTTTCTTACTTCGTAAAACCTAATATTCTGTTTAAAAAAAGATGTAATAATGGACGAAATGAACAAAAGTAATAATATATTAAACCATTTGTTAACATGAAGTATTTTAAAGTACTGTACTAATTTATACATGTGGGAAAGAATCAATGAATCGCCAGCGAGGTGTGACATCTTCTGCCGTCAGCCTAGCGTAGCGCAGAGCAGCAGAGACCAAAGTTGTAGCAGCTTTGGCAGAGACGCCTATTAAGACTTGGTGGGAAACAGACGGTTTCCTTTAAGGCTTAAGTTCCGTGTCCAAGCTGGTGATGTGTTAATATAGCTAATGGATGAGCGCAGACATGCCCTGTCGAGGTTTATACCAAAGACTGTTAGACAACTGAGGATTTTAGTTAGACCATTGTGATTAATAGTCCTGTAAGAGACTTACTGCCTGAAAGAACTATTCCAATATGAACTATTAGTCGACTTAACCTAATTGTGGGGTTACATTTATTTAGATCAATTTCATCTATTACCAGCTATAACATTGTTATCATTTTCATCTTTTCATAACATAATCTTCGTAAATTTAAATAAAGTAATTTAGTTATGTTTATCACGTGCTCTTAATGTATGTGGGTAACCTTACATATAGCATATGTATGCATTAAAAATGGAAATTTTTAAATTAAAAATAGTAACCATTTAATTTATCTGGAACTGGGCAAAAATAAAGTATATTTTCCACTTTATAAGATCTGAGGAGTTTTCACTCGCTGCAAGTAAGACATGATTTACTCAATATATTAAAGTCTAATTTATGTTTTTACCTTCATCATCCGAGTTGTCATGCCACAGTTCGAAACATCCCTGTAAAGTATATTATTATATTTATAATAATTGTTGCAATTTTTCTCTTTTATTGCTTCTTGTTCCATGATCTGTTTTATTGCTTCTTGTTCCCTGATCTGTTTTATTAAGAAAAAAATGTATTATACTTGCCTAGACAATTAAGAATCAAGAAAGAGCACTGGTTTTCGAATTGAACTACATATAATACATAACATCTTTATCGCTTTGATAAATTTTATCATTTGCGAAAGTGATAAAAAATAGTTTACATACAGAAATTTTGTGAGGGCTGAAAAAATGCATTAGAAAGCATATTAATTAATCGTCGGTTGATAAATAATCTAGAATAAGTCGAGGTTGATTTTTCTCCTTAAATGCCATTCAATGATACTCTTTTGTGTTTTAATAGTGCTCTTATAATTTTATTACATTTGGCACGCCGAAAGAATTAAGTAGTTCGTAAGTTTTCAAAGTTAAAAATACGTTATTAATACTCTCATGAAGTTGCATTACTTTAGAGTTATAATCTAGAACCATATAAAAAATTTAATAAACAAAAAATTCTTTTCATTTTTAAATTTTGAAAATAATATCGCAAGTTGCCTACGAGTCAATATTGAAGTCTGGAGAATTCTGAAAGATTCTTTGAATAATATTTTCACTCTGAAAAGATTAACATTGATCAGTATTTTTCGCAATGATTTGCATGGTCTTAACGTCACTCGTTGCTTAGCCCAGTGGTCTCAAACTCAAGTTTCTCGCGGGTCAAATACACGATATAACAGTAGCTGGTTGGCCGGAGTTTAAAACAAATAAATAAAAAATACAAAAGGGATTTTTTAGCTAAATTAACAAAACCTTTTACTATATATTCGTGAAAGCATATCTATAAAAATTACGTAAAAAATTCAAAATTATATTTGTTTTCTGTCTGACATTTAAAGGCTGTTTTCTGCAAAAAATTACTGTTGGTCGCCCTTTGTAATAATTTAAATGTAATAGCAGCTAAATATTAAACCTTCAGACCTTACTTCAAGGAATTATTTATTGCAGAATTTCGCATTTATTCAAATTCTAATATATTGAGGTAACCACTAAATAACATGCAATTAAACAAAAAATTTAAACTGAACTGAGAAAACTTTCCAAAAGGGAACTTGAGAATAAATAATGTGTAAGGTATTTTCTCCCTCCTTTCAGCATGCCTTCGTGGTGTAACTGGAAACACGCTCGAATCGTATTCGGGAGGTTCGTAGTTTGAATCCCGGCTAAGGCATTGCGGATTTCTTCGATTGGAAAAACTGTAAAATCTCTACATGTGACGCTCGAATTAATAAAGGTGGTGAACGATAATTCATCACTACCAGGTTATGGAAATTGGGTCTCCTCGTTCCCAGTCCGCCTTTAAAAGGGGAAGTACATAAAGCATTTTCTCAGTCTTTTTCGCATGTCTTCGTAATGTAACTATAAGCTCGCTAGACGCGTATTCGGGAGGCACGGAGTTCGAATCCCGCCAAGGACATTGAGGATTTCTACCCTTTTCTCACATCGAAAAAGTGCTACAAGGCTCTTCAATTAACAACCTAGCCTCTTTCTTTTATTTATTGCATTTTTATGTGACACATACAGAAGAAACAAATATTTGTATGTAAAGGATAATAAACATCTTTCTTTATTACTACACTTTTCAGTTACAACACTTCTTGGCTTTCCGAGTTTTATAAAGTTGAAGGAAAGTAACTTGATCGCAAATTGCAGATACTAATCGGCAATTAGATTCTTTTCGTCAGAAAAGAATTAATTTTCGTAGACTTATTTATTTTCGAATAAGAGAAAAACACTTTTCATGTGTAAATGTGCTCCCAACCAAAGGGATTATTCTTATTGTAAAAATTCGTAACTGACGGTATTTATCTTTAGGCCAGTACTTAGAGAAGTTAATAGATTTCATATCTTCATATCTTTGAATAGAATTTATATCACAGTGTTAATTTATTAGCTGCATTTTTTTTAATTTTCCCAGTGTTACTCACATTCGTTTTTAACAATGAAAATAACATAAAATTAGGCTCCATTAAAATCTTATACTTTTCATTCAAATTATTTTCACAATAATGTTAAATAATTTACGAAAAATCTATTCGTGGGTGCCATAAAATTGCTTCGAGGGGCGTCAGTTTGAAACCAGTGACTTAACCTCTTAAGACCAGAAACCTTTTTAAAACTGATAAGTTGTTTTTAGTCACCTGCAAAATATAAATATTTCTTTCGATATGGTTCCTGAATATGATCTCCGATTTTAATGATAAATGTCTATGTGAATTTTGCCACATATTAGTCACTTTTTCGCGCTTAAAGGTATTTCTCCCGCCTTCTTAGCATGCCTTCGTGGTGTAATAGTTAGCACATTTAGCGCGTATTCAAGAGGTCCTAGATTCGAGTCCCCGCGAGGTCATTGCTCATTTTTCACATCTCCTGCTTTCAGAAAATATCTAAAGTTTTACAGTGGCGCCCGAACTAATGAAGGTGGTGGATGATGATTTTTCACCACCAGGATTTAGCGAATGAGTCCCCTAATCCCTAGTCGCCCTTTAAAAGGGGGAGTATAAAAGGTTTCTTCCGTCTTCTTAACATGCCTTCGTGGTGTAATGGTCAGCACATTCGGCAAAGTAATATTCTAGAGTTCCGACTTTCATTTCTTTATGTCTCCTGCGTCAAAAAAATCCTAATATATAGTAGTCTTCATAGCGAGTAAAATTTTTTTCTGAATATAAGTATAGGGTTCGAGAAACACATAAAAAGTTAGATTTTGTAATTCTCGCTAATCACTGCTAAAAATGTCTACTTTCTTTTTATTTTTTAATTTTTGCAATCTCTTTCAATTTTTTATACAATTATACCTACATTACAACTTATTACAACTTACAGTGAATAATTTAAAATACAATAAAGAGACAAAGATGGAATTCGAGGACACTTTTTAAATCTTTACTAGTTTCTTAGAAAGAAGTTCTCTCGAAAGGACATTTCTTAAAACAGAGGAAATTCGAAGTTGTCTCTGAATGTTTGTTTGGAAGCACTTATTTCTCAATAATTTGTTTTCTGGCTGAATTGAAATAAATCTGTTTACGCTGTTACGAAAAAAATCAATTTTACGCTTGATCGCATCAAGTATGAAATCGGATATCGACGATTTTATATCAAGTACTATATCGCTGTTTTCTCACTGTCCTATTTTCATAAACAAGAAGATTAATTTTCTTTGTTATTGAAATTTCAAGTACTTAAAGATTTTATGTATGCTCTTGTTTTATGCACTTAATAGATATAAATTCTATTGTAATGTCTATTAGGTTTTTTAGAGCCTCCGAACGCGAAATATCAGCTGTGCTCGTGCCTGGTTTCGAACCACGGATCTTCCAAAGTTAGCTCAACCTGCTCACAGTTTACAAGATGAGAGCACAGACAGGATAATGCGATAATTCCTTACACATTCCATAATCTTAATAACGACTGGAAAGAGGCAAGAGATCCAATCGACCATTGCCAGGTGGTGGTGAGTTTTCCCGTTTTAGCACAAGCGCCATTGTAAAGTCATAAAACTTTTCAAAGCGAAAAACACAAGAAATCTACTTTGCCATTTTCGGAATTTCAATCATGTATCTTCTGTTTGCTAACTGCACGTGCTACCACTAACACTTGAGAATAAGTACGGGAGAATTCGATGAAATAAAAGCAGTAAGGAATTATCATGCTTCACACTTTTATTCATAAATTATCATTCTCTATATAAGGTATTTCTCCCGCCTTCTTTAGCATGCCTTCGTAGCTTCGGCGCGTACTCAAGAGGTCCGAGGTTCAAGTTCCGGAGAAGACATTGCTCATTTTTCACGTCTCCTGCTTCAAAAATACCTAATGTCTCTTCACTGGCGCCCGAATTAAAAAAGGTGGTGGATGATGATTTTCCACAACCAGGATTTAATGATTGTGTTCTCTAATCCCTAATCGCCCTTTAAAGGGGGCAGTATATAATCTATTTCTTCTTCTTAGAATGCCCTCGTGGCAAGTTCTCTACAGTGGCGTCCAAACAAAAAACGGTAGTGCATGATGATTCTTCACCACCAGGATTTGGTATTTGGGTCCCCTAATCCCCAGTCGCTCTTTAAATGGATGCGTAAATAAGGTTTTTCTCTCACCTTCTCAGCATGCCATCGTGGTGCAATGGTCAGCAGACTCGGCGTGTATTCAAGAGGTTAAAGGCTAGAGTCCCAGCGAGGGCATTGCTCATTTTTCACGTCTCCTCTTTCAAAAATACCTAATGTCCCTACAGCTACTCTAATGACTTTTAGAATTTCTGATAGGAAGTATCACCTTTGCCGAGTTTCTGACCGCAGATCTTCTACTGCTAGTTGGAAGTGCTTACCACTTGCATTACAACAGCATGTGCGTTATAATGCTTTAATTCCATACTATATAACATAATATGTTCCGTTATCTTGCTAATGCTATATTCTTTGCGTTGTAGCCTTTGATTAAAAAGCCATATTATGTGTGGCCCTTGATGGGAAAAAAAAGAGTTGCGCGTCATTGCTATAGTTCTGTGTGCATATTTCAAACAACAGTGACAAAAGTATGAATCGTCAACTTAAATATGAATTATTGTTATCAACCAATTTTATGCAAACATCTCCATCAGTCTTCAAAGTGATAAATTTAAAATTTTTGTTATATAAACTTTATTTTACAACGGCATTTAACATGATACACATGTTAATATATAAATGACATTTTATAAGAAGTATAAAGACGTACCGAATGCGTAGAATTTCCCGAATTATTAAAGAAGATTTTTTTTAATATCGTTTACATTAGCATGCTCATAATGAATACCTATTGTATGCGTCTTGACTTTAAAATTTATTCTGCTAGAGTAGGAATTATCATTCTGTTTCTTGCGTCGACCCTTTTAAAAGAAGGGTTTTCTTCATCGACCCCTAATATTTTTCTGTATAATATACAACATATAACGTAATTAACACAAATAATTGCACATAAACAATTTAAAAATTAGACTAAGCATATTGTTACGGATTTTGCATCTAGTTAGCTATTTTCAGTAGAATTATAATTAAAATTGTTTTATATTCCCGTCAATGCAGCACGAGACATATTTTAAGAGAAAGCTACACCGGGAAAGTAAAAATGCAGGAGCACGCGCATTTAACATTTAATCAATAGATATCTCGTAATTTATATTTAAATTGAATAAATGTATTTAACTACTGTGTTAACTGTAACCGTTATGCTACTCTTTTGCTTTCCAGAAATCTAGAGAAAACAGAAATTACCAAAGCTGTATGTAAGTAAAGCGTCGCCACTCCTATACTATAACATGACGCCAAATTGCAGCTCCAATCCACTGCAGTGGTGGCGATGTAAACTAAATCTCTTCCCCTCCTCCACTCCCCTGCAGTGACGTCATGGAGGTTGAAAGTAAGATGGCGAGGCCGCAATGAGTTTTGACAGGATTGGATGTAAATATTTTGCAATTGCGTCGTAATTATATATATAAATGTATATATTTTCTATTTGTACAGTATTTCAGAGTCTTAAGTATACGAAAAGAATACATTTTTAAGCAAAGTTTATTGTTATTGACATTAAAATTATGCATTATTTCTTCTCCATTAAAATATTATTTAAAACTTGTACCTGCGTTATTATAAAATATAGGGGAATAATTCTTTTAATTATCAGATTTTTTTACCTTTAATTTCAAAAATACATATTCTAAAACTCTTCTTTATACTTCCTTAAGTACGCATCGTCTCAAGGAAACGTGTAGAAATGTATTCCATCAGATTTCGACGCAATCTTACTCTTACAATCCTTAATCCGCAGTATCGATACGCCATTAGAGAAAATTTTAAAAAAAAAATTTCTTCTGAAAAGAGCCTTTTGTAATTAAAAAGTACAAAATTAATAAGTTATAAATAACACAACCAAAGCACGTTAGAAGCTAACAAGATTTCGGTAGAATCAAACAACCAAATCAAAACAATCAATGACTGAAAAGAAAAGAAACATGCGCAGTTTTACTGATTGTGTTTCCACATCGCCACCGCTACGAGCGCTGCGGTCGTTTCGAAGCGCAGTTTCTCCCACTGAAGTGCCGACGCTTTACTTACATACAGCTTTGGAAATTATCAGAACTTTTTCGCGACCGATTAAAAAGTTCTGAAAGGCCGGAGAAAGGTATCTCAGTTCAGTTATTTTTTAGTTGTTGTTTAACTTTCTCTTTGCATTGCGGTGCATTCTATTTTTCTTTTAGTCGTTCAGAGGTTAACTACTGATTATATTAATTGTGATATTATAGGAATATCTCTGAGGAAAAATTTAGCGTTCTGTTATATTTCTTGTCATAAGAATAAATTTTATTAACCTTTTATCGGACTTTCATTACGAACCCGTACGCAAGCAACAATATGGACAAAAGTTAAAAAAAGACTGTTTATTAGATTTATGTTTTATTATTTTTTTGTATTTTTCTTTTCATTTGAAAACGTAAACAAGATTTTAGAAACAAAATCACAAATTCTAATTCCACAAAAGTTTGATATTGATTAATGTGAAGTCTCCGCTTGATGCAATGACGCAATTTTTCTTAATATTTGCCATAAAATTCCTTAATTTAATTCTTAAATCCCCTCGTTTAAAAATATTGAACCTGTTTCTTATTTCTAGTAGTAAAATATTGACTAGACTAGAGTTTGCTCCCACTCGGTATGAAGAAGGAAAAGTGAATAATGCTGATCCAGTAACGATTTTTATTTTGGGATATTTCTTTCTTATTACTTTTATATTCCAAAATTCGCAAATCCATGTTTTGGATAATCCTTGACATATTTTATGGTATATAGCCTTAAATAATCAATAAACAATTAATTACCATATTAGTTAAACAATTAATTATCAGTTTTATTAATATATCCATTTGTAATCAATGTGATCTTGATTATACTGATCAGTTGCAGAGGCATATTCGGCTATCGACTCCTTAATTATCATTGACCCCTTTTAAGTTTCATCGACTTCCCTGAGGTCGATACCCAACCCGTTAGGAAACTCTGTGCTAGACAAATGATTGATGGCCTAAGAGCCGACATAACTTCATAGTTCATTTGATCTGGCATGCATTCTGTTTGGAGATCTACTCATGCTAGACCGAAGGCTTGTGCTGCAACCGGGTAGTTTAAAAAAATCTAGAAAATCACTTAACTAATATTTTTTCATCATTCTTCTTTTAAAAGAGGATGAAGAGTTTCTTTTATCACCTGTAAAATTCCAATATTTTATGAAATGCATTTTGGGGTGTTTCAGTTTTAATGGCCTTCAAAATAAAATAATAATTATTACGATAAGATTAAGAAAATCGTATTTTAAACTGAAATTCTAAGAAAAATATTCGTAATGTTAAAAAATGTGAAAAATTATAAATTAAATGGTGGATTTCGTTGCAAATAATTTTAAATACTAGTTAAAATTTCAGCTCTATTTTTTACATAGTAAATCAAAAAAGAAAAAATGAGATTAATAAAAAGAAATGAATACTAAATGCAAACACGCGCTCATTTTTAGGAAAATGAAATAGCATTTATAAAAGGTAGAAGAAGAAGAAGAAGAAGAAGAAGAAGCTCTTCTATAATGAACCTAATTTCTTTTATTAAAATAATTCTTTCAAGCAAGTTTGGCAGAATGATATGAATGAAAGAAAAAATGTTTAACGGCTAATGATGTTATTTTTTTTATTCCTTGTTTAAGGGAATTACGTGAGGCACAAGGAAGAAAGGAAACAGGCCCATCTCTTTTGGATCTTCTGTTTCTTCTGTTCAGTCATAGGACAGCATGTTTTTTTAAAAAATGTAGGAAATCAGCTAATTAATATTTTTTAATCATTCTTGTTTTTTAAAGGTGGAGGAAAGCTTGTTTTATAATCTGTCAGTCTTAAAACTTACGAATCAGTAAATTTTTGGATACTGAATTTTAAAGTAATAGACTTGCAGTGTTCGAAACAACTGAGCGATTTTCGAAAAAGTGTTAAAAATTCATAAATTACATTGAAAATTCGGTATGAACTTCGCTTGAAAGATTTTCTTCTCTATCCAATAGTGCAAATTGCAAAATTCTGAGATTTTTAGTTCCTTCGCTAAATGAAGAAAAAATTCTTTCAGGACTGGAAAACGTCTAAATATAATTTTGAAAACATCACTTCAAGGTGCACGTCTTCGTCATTCGGATAACATGTGTTTCAAATTTCTTAGTTCTGGGCCTATTCCTCTCTGCGCTATGCGAACTCTCATAGATTCTCCACTTTATAATGAGAGAGAAGTTCATGTTCTTCAAGAGATTAAAATACTGAAAAAAAAATCTGAAAGATTTCAGATTTTAAATTACGTCCAAAGGCGCGTTTTTTAACGTTTCGTGTGCTACCTTTTTTTATTAAATATCATGTACTACGTACTCAAACCATAAAATTCAGTTCAAAATCAATATCGCAAAATCATTTTAAAATGAACATATCTTTAGAATTTCCGTAAGTCTCGTGCGCTGGAGATAATTTTTTTTTTTTTTTTCCGTACAGTGTTGCCATTGCTCGCTTTGAAATCATTTAGTTTGCTAATCAGAAATTCGTTGAAATGTTACAAAACATAAAATCGATAATAAAGCAAATTTCAAATTCAAAATTAGGGCTTCCAGATGCCCATATTCGCAGTAGGATTACGTCATTCAAAATTCGATGGCTCTAGGTTTTATCACAATGCGAGAAACATGCATACATTTATGCAGATTTTTCATTTTTTAAAATTTAATGCAGAGCGATAACATTTAGTGGCAACAATTTGAAAAGTGAAACGGGCATTCAGAGTGAATCGACGCAAAATCGCAAAACGAAAGTAATAGTCCTTCGGGACTAAATCCCTTTGGACTAATGAGAAAATTAGGAAATCTATTTCTTTCTGAGTGGAAAACTCTCATTTATGTACTTTAGTTAGTTTTATCTCATTATTATTTTAAAGTTAATTTTACCTCATTATTACTTTAAAGAGCTTGTAGCTTTACATTTAAATCTTTTGTAAACATTATTTCAACTACGTTGAAATTCTTTTCAACCGATAAATTGCCTCTTCGAATAACTTATGGGAACTAGTATATGTAAAAGTTAAAAATATGAACGTAAAATATCGTTAAATAAAATCATCTGTTATGGTATAATTTAAAATAACGGCAATTATTTTCATTAAGTTTACAATCAGCGTATTAGTTGTTGGACTTTCTTTGATTCCTACAATGAAACGTATAACAACCTGAAATAATTCTTTTCTTTTACTGTATTTATAAATATTTCGTGAAACATTTCTTACTTTTTTTGTAAAGATAAATATTTTAAAAATATCGCTATAAATTCTTATTTAACATTTTTACGCTTTTTAAAGACTAATGTTTTATGTACTGAAACTATTTATTCAACTTTTCAGTCAGCAAGGAACACAAAAACAAATCTGCAAGGTCAGCCATTTCCTGCTCCATATTAAATAGCAAATTTCAAATCTCTACTGTAAACAGAATTTCTTTGAGGTTTATTTAATGTAATAAACGCGTGTGTACATATATGTCCCAGCCCCCACGAAAAGGTTAAGCAAACAATTTCCATCTTTCTTACACAATACACATTTAAAATTTTTGTAACCACACATATAAATGTCATCTAAGCCGGATTTTATTCAAGCCACTTTCTGTTAAGCGAAATTTTATATAGTACAGATATATGTTTAAACATAAAATCTATAGCATTAACATTAATTTCTTTTATTTATTAGTACTAAAACATAGAAAAAAATTGTTTATTGTTTCTTAAAGAGGTAGACATAATTATGTTTTTTTTACATAATTGAAATTTATGTTTCTCTTAATGTTAAAGTGTTACAGGATTTTTTATTAAGTGATATAAAGTTTCATACCTTTTAATACATTTCATTTAATAACAAAATAGGTAAATTTTCTGGAACGACTTTCAAAAAAAGAAGGCGATTCATAATAAATATTTCCAAATTTGTGAAACATTTTTGGAGTGATTCATTTCCCATCCATATGTTTTCAAGTTATAAAGCATAGCTTTCCTACATTGCTGGCCATTAAAATTGCTACACAATGAAAGCGTCATTGTGTTTTTCGAGTTTCTTATTTAGAAATCGCATTTGAACGTTGGCCTTTTTGTGTAAAGATGGTGATACGCCTCGCGAAAAAGGTAAAACCTCTTACCAGCAGGTGTCGGAATTCGATCGGGGCGTATCGGGATTGCGGTTTATCGTTCTGATATATTGATGCTCGTGTCGGCTACATTACTGCTCGCGTTGGACCCCTGACTGTCAGGCGAATATGGAATCGATGGGTCTAGAAAGGTCTTACTGAAGGACATGTAGTAGAAGTTAATCACCAGTAACTAGTAATTCCCAGTTTCTGCCAGAATCTTAAATTGTCTCAGAACTGTAAAATACAAACAGGTGATTTGCCTTAATACACATTTTACAAAATAAAACATGCTGTAGTGACTACGGAGAAACAATAAAAGTGGACAATTTATACTAATAAATACTAGAATATTAATCATTAAAACCTAAAATACTGCTTACTTGCCTACTAGTAATGAAATTAGACAAATTACATGTGTGCAGTAAAAGACCAATTGAGACGAAAATCCGGAGGAAAAAAATTCGCATTTCTACGGCTTCACACTTAAGCTTCATTAACCACAGTAAATCAGTCTTTAATTCTCTTACACGTATTTATTAACACAGTTTATTAAATAAGTGTTAATAAAATTCAGAAGAGTTATAATCTGGTTTTCTCTTCTTCTTTATTCCCTTTTATTTAGGTAACGCTTCTTGATTCTCTTTTATTTAGTGACTGATAAATCAACAAGCAGGAAGTTAGTAAAATTAATTTTTTATTTCATTTTTATTTCTAAGCGTGAGTTGGTCTATAATGTTTGTGAAAAATAATAGTTTAGTAAGAAAATCTGGAAGGAGCATTTAAAATTTTCATTTTGTGTTCTTTGAATTAAGTTCTGGTAAACAAGACATGAAAACTCCTGTGGAAACGCTTTGGATGAATGCCGACACAGAGGAAAATGCCTACATTATTAAAAAATTATAGCTGGGATTCCTTTATTGTGATGGCAAATGGTGAAAAACTGTTTCAATCATTTTTGGAGTGAAGTTAAGGACTCTGTTTGCATGTGAAATATCTATTCGAAACTAAAACACTACTTCATGCTTTGCCCAGAAAACCAATTCTGTTTTAATAAAATTTTAAACTTTGACTAATGGTTAAATGCTTGCCATTATATAAGCTATTTTTGGTGATTAGATTTCTATTAGCAAAGTTCGAGTCCAGTTTCTAAGCAAAAAGTTATAAGAGGTATTTGTTAGTCATTTATGCGTTAACTTTTTTCTTTACTGACGCTGCGGTATTTCCGGGTGTCTCAGTGTCGTTAGCAGAAGCGCTTCCATGAATTTCGATCTCTTTAGGCAGAAGGATAAGTATAGTAGAATCTTAAATCAGAAATATCCTTCTTCACGAGCAATCCACTCACGAAAAATTATCTGACAAAAATCGCCTTGGGTGACAATCAGTGTCTCGAATTCGGAACACTCATGTGAACAAAAAATGGTTTTAAGAATTTCTTTTGAGGTAAACTCTGACATAGAATTAACAATCAGAGATTTCTAGTATCATGTTTTTAATATTTTCCTTTGCATAACTCAGATTAACAAAGCCTGGCAACAAGTGACCTACGGGTCCCTGAATTCAGCCTGGAGGAAACTATGGCCAGATTGTGCTGAAGGTAGATACTTTGACAGCTTTTTTCTGAGGCTGTTTTTACTTATCTATAACAGTTTGTCTCTGGGCAAAATCGTAAGTTTTTAAGTGAACAATAAAGGCATGGAAGGACCATAAAAATGAATTCAATAAGCTAGGACTAAAATTTGTTTTGAATCAGGATCAAAAGTCGCATGTGGAAGAACCATCTTCAAAGGAAGTAGAAGGAAAATCAGATAAATATAGCTCTTTGGTCCACCAGATTGAAGTAAAAGGGGCGTAAAAGGCTCCATTGCATGTTATAATACTCCCCAGATAAAAGCAATAGCAAGCTACAGTGCAACGCCCCACTTTAGAAACATTTCAAAACATAGACAACAAATGCTTTACCATGTTCAAATGATCAATTAACTCATGTATTTGTACTCTGAATGAAATATAAGTACTTTTAGGAAAAGCATATCTCCTAAGAAAGTATTATCTGATTATTCTATTGCAAGAAAGATAATTATCTCGAGTACAGTGCTTACGAAGCATATTTTAAATTTCAAAAACTAAGATCTGGAAGAACTGTGCGGTGATTTTTACAATTAGGAAAATGCATAATAAAACTGTAATCCAGAACTGATTAATTTATAGCAAAGAATGTGACACTTAAATATTTGCAGAAATGATTGTTTTCCTTCAAAGTATGCGATACTCGAATCGATCAGCTTCAGAATTTTAAACTGTTAGATACTGCGGATTTGTATATTTTATTTTAAAAACATTTCTTATATTAGCACACTTTGTAGGCGAAACATTTTCACCTACAAAGATTCAAGCTCCAGGCTCTTTTGAGATTGGAGATATTTTTGACAGGCCATGGCTCCTGATAATTATGTGTATGATTAACATTCAAAATACGGAAATGCTGGAATAATATGAAAGTAAGAAATCTACTGAAAAGCTCAAACATAATTTTTATTTGATTTTTTAATTTGTAAAGTTTTAAGTAGCTTCTCAAGCCCTTAGAGCAATGTAAATATTGCTTTAATAGTCACGAAATAATTTGGGAAACTAAATCTTCAAATGAAGGCAGACAACACGTATGTGCTTTTGAACTTCTATTTACTTTGAGGGCATATTTAATTTTAAGATGTGAGGGTAAAATTATTCTACTTGGCCTACTTCAAATAATCATCTGAATGCAACTAAAGCGCACTGCAATGTATGATTTCTTAAAACATGACCCTTGTTTCCTTTAATATCTTTACAAAGATTCCTTTATAATGCAATGAGTCTAATTAAATCATTCAATAATTACTTTTTGCAATAGACAGGGACAGCCTTTTCCTTGGAAAATAAATTTATCGTAAACTGAAACGAGTTGTGGTAAGGTGTACTGTTAAACTCTTCACGACATGAGCCAGCGGTTGTTGGAAAACTGAGGGCAAGGTAAGACAGGATCGATAGGTAAATAAAATGAGGAAATAATTTCAAAACCAGCTGTTGTAATTCAACTATTGCTGTCCGTGTAAAGAGGAAGAAGTGGAGGGTTTGGAAGCAATTTTTGAAATAGAGAAAATCGATGAAATATCAGAATCTAAAATCCTTTATTGGGTAACATTTTTTAACGTACCTCTTTAAAGATTGAAGAGTTACTTTTGTATGCTATGAAGTATATTTTTCGAAGAAGTTTTCCAGATAAAGATTTGAACACTTTTAAAATTTATGTTAGATTTTTATTTATCTCTCTAGTATCATCTTACAAATAGTGAACATTTCTTAGAAATGCTTTAAATTTGATCCTGAAAATTATAAAACCAAAAGTATAAATAAACTAACTATTAAAGAATTTATTTTTATTATAAACTTTGATATTTCAGATTTATTGCCTTTTACAGCCGAATTAAGTATGTTTTATGTACCAAATGAAATGCCAAATGAATTCTGAAATAAATACATTATTTTTTAAAATACAGCAACACCTACCACAATAGAGCTTTGATCAGTCCGGTTTGAAAATTTCAAATCGAATTAAGTTTTAATTGAACAAAATAAATATAAGTTCTGAAAACTTAATAAGCAAAATTATTTTTAATGCATGCATCATCGATTTTTCCCCTTACACAAACAAGTTTCTCATTTCTGGCGCTTAATTTCATGCGGTGTTTAAGTTATGTGGTAGGAAACAAAATAATGACACTAATTAACATAGGTAAAAAAATTAGCTTATGAAAAGTAGAACAACTTAGACTATGACGACTGTGTTGATGTCCTTGCACAAGAATTAACAGGTAAAGATTGAAGCAAGATTAGCACCTTTCTCGATATATTAGATAACGCCGGGTATATTAGGCTGGGCCCATCTAGGCATACTACATATCACCGGGCCTTTCTTTCCGGACTGAATTATGAGGGACAACTTCCTAGGGATGTATTCGAGAATCTCCAGCCCTTCTGGTTCTAAACCATCCTCTCAAAAAAGATTACGACTCGCACTGTATTTTGAATTCTCCTTAACATATAGACACTATTCAAAAAACAGCGAGGTGCAGCGCTATTCAAAAATAGGGATAACATAAATTTTAAATTAAGCAAAAAAGCAAGCGTGTTTTGTCCGGATTTTGAATAAATCCGTACTGATTCCGAGGTGATGACACATGTCGTTTGTTTGTTTGTTTGTTTGTTTTTTCAACAGCAAAACATTGTGTTGATAAATTATCTAGAAGTTAGTATGCGAACGTTATTAATTTGTTTATCTCATTTTCTATGTGAAACTAATCTTTCATTTAATTACAGCTGAAAGAGTCGATAGTGTTCAATCACTGAAAGCGCATCTCCTAACATAAAACGTTAATGACAAATATCATTGTTTTCTTCGCCCTCAATACTCAGCTTTACTTACCAGCTGAGATTCTTCCTTCGATTTGTTGTTCGGCAGTAGAAATTCTTTCTTCAATTTCTCCAACTCTGTTTTCAACCGTGTCGATTCTACCTTCCATAGACTCAAATTTGTTTTCGTTTCCTCATGACTTGGCTCAGTGTTTTCTTCACCCGCTTTTATGTCTTCTTTAACGGATTCTTCGCCCACTTTCACCTCTTCTTTCTTGATGGATAGCCTTTTCATCTTTTCTTGGAATGCAGCAAAGGCAGTCACCAGTGTTCTTGGTTGTTTCTCTATAACTCTTGTCACTGGCATTCAACCCCATTCCTGACACTAATAATAGTTGCGTTTAGAAACGTTGATAGTAGAATGAATTCACACATAATCGATGATAACTTGATACAATTTGTCAGGACTGAGTGTTCGGTGCATATTCTTGGCGAACATCTTCGTGTAAATCTTAAGTCCTGATCTTGAACAGGGAGCTGAATGCAGCTATGTTTTGTAGTAGAATACTGTGATTAAGTGGTAGAATAACTATACGTAAGAAGGATTTAAATCCTTGAGGTTGGCCTCTATGCTCTAAAGTACTACTCGTAATTATAATATCGTCTAAATATATTAACGTACTTTTACCAAGGACCGGTCTTAAGACGATGTCCATACATCTTTGGAACGTTGCTGGCGCGCCGGATAAACCAAAAGGCATCCTAAGAAATGCCTAGGTGCCAGACTTAGTTATGAAGGCGGTTTTGGGAACGGCCTCCGGTTTTACCCCAATCTGAAAATAGCCACTCGTAAGATCTAATGTGGTCATATACTTTGTAGAGGAAATATTTCGAATTATCTCTTCGATTACCGGTAGAGGATGTACAGGATATTTTGTGACGGAATTGAGCTTGCGATAATCTATAGCAAAACGCCACCATTTCGGGTGCGTAATCGAATAATCGTTAGTTTTCTTGCATAAAACTACTGGGCTAGCATAACTCCTAGAAATCGGGGTTATTATCCTGTTTTTTAACATTTCCTGGATATGGTATTCAATTATTTCTTCCTTTACCTTACCGTAACGATAGGGCTTTTGCCTTACTGGCTGAGCGTCCCCCGTTTCTATGGTATGATTTGTGACTTGCGTGAAACCCGGTACATCGCTAAATAAATTTGAAAACTCATTTACCAACGACTGCAGTTTTTCTTGCTCTTCTGCCGGTAAATGCTGCAAGTCCAGCTGCGGGGGCTTAGCATTCTGCATTTCTACTGGTTTCATCGATAGCGTCAATTCTCCCCCTTTAAAATCCATTTTAGATTCTGCCAATTTAAAAAAATCCACACCCAGAATAATACATGTTTGCAGGTTTCGCACAATATAAAATAAAATTTTTACCTGCTCGTCGTTGATACGCACGAAAAGTAGTACTTTCCCTAAGCATTTACACTTCTCTACTTGGGCCGCTATGACATTCGTGTCTCTTGCACTAAAAATTCTGTAACGGCGAAAGTGCTTCTTGAAAAATCTTTCCGAGATAAAACTACTTTGCGCTCCTGTATCCAAAAGAGCCGTCGCCGATATGTTGTTAATTAAAACGTCAATCTTCGGTAAACTTAAATTTTTCACAACCACGGTGTTTAAGTTAATTGTGGAAGGGTTTTGCGATACTTCGGACTTCTTCCTTGAAGAAATCCATCTTAGTTTAAATCCTTCTTCTTATTCCGATTGCCTTCTGCATCTTTGCTCGTTTTTCGTTTAAAGTCTCGTCGTTCGCCGTTCGATTTAGGAGATACATTCTTCTTCGGCCATTGCTTCGTCTTGATTCCGTAACTTTGATTTTGCTTCTGCTTGGGTCTTGGCGAACTCCACTGACTTCTTCGCTCAAATTGGCGACGTCGTCCGTTGTCTGCCGTTCTTCGACTTTCAAATTGTACGGCGAGCTCAAATAATTTATCTAACGTCGTTGGGTTTCTTAGCTCGATGAAATCTTGAACTTGGGGCAGTAGCCTAGGAAGTATAATTTGAATAATTTCAGGATCCAGGCGACTTCCATACAAAAGCTGGAAAACTTGAATTTTTCTCAAGATAAAATTTGACAAATCTTTTCCTGATAACGACTAAAACGTTCCGCCTCCAGTCTGGTTCGATCTCGTACTATAAGAAATGCTTTCACCAAGGAATTTTTAAAATTTTCATAAGTGTATGTGAGGCTTCTCGGTTCCCCCAAGAGATTCTTTCCAATACACTTGAACCAATTTAGCGCTTGGCCCTTCAAAGCGCTGGTGGCAAGAGTGACTTTCTGAAATTCGTGAACTGGATATAACATGAAGTGGGCGTCTAGCTTTTCCAGGAAATTAATTACGGGTGACTTGCCGTCAAAACTTGCCGCTGGCTTCATGGCTGCCCGCATGGTTTGTACAATGTAGCCAAATCCTTCTAGGGCAGGAGGTGGTATCTCAGGCTCTGCACAGGTACTGCAGGTATCTCAGGTTCGTCTTCTTGTCTTTCAGGCCATCCTCTCATTTTTCTTCGGGCGCCAGTGTCAGGACTGAATGTTCGGTGCATATTCTTGGAAAACATCTTCGTGACAGCTTAAAGTCCTGATCTTGAACAGGGAGCTGAATGCAGCTTTGTTCTGTGGTAGAATACTGTGATTAAGTGGTAGAATAACTACACTTCAGCGGGATTTAAAATCCTCTTTTGTTAAATTATTTACAATTACACAATTATTTACAGCCACTTCCCAACTCGGGAGGGATACAAAAAATAACGACCGCACTTGGGTCTTAAACTGAACAATCAAATAATTTAAACTAAAGCTAAGTAGAAATTAAATCGTCGTTGCTCACAGAGCTATAAACGCGAGGTTGGCCTCTAAACTAAATGGTGCGTAGCAAGATTTAACTAATACTGACGCACTTAGAATTACTTCAATAAGTAATAACGTAACAGCGCTACGGCTTAGAATTTAAATACTAGTTAATCAGGCGAACGTCGAATAGAGTAACAGTGGTCTGAGACTAAAAGCTCTCTCACACTGAGAGGTTCCTACCTCTCGCTTAAATATATTTTGGCTCCACATCAAATTAGCATAAAGCTGAAACGCGCGCTTATTCTAACGGGAAGTTGAAATGAGAAGAGATAGACAAAGGGCAAATTAAAATAAAACTTTGTTAGTTTAACTAAAACCTTACAAATATTGTAAATAAATAAAGCTTATTACTTTGAATATGAATACATAACATTCAAAAAGCAACTTTTGACATAACAGTGGTGCATTTATAAAGAATTTTCGCCTTTTTCAATGTGTACCTTTGTATTAAAAGGTAGCCAATCCGAGGGGCAATAAAATGATTCGGATTTCAAATTCAGGGGACAGTATAGCTAAGTTTTCCAAACGAGCCTAATAGGCTCTGCAGTGGAGCCGGACTAAATGTGGAGGGTAATTCATCACACTTGAATTTGGCGACTAGGTCTGCTTACTCCACAGTCGCCCCTTAAGTCGGGAAGAGTATAAGGAATTATCGCCTTCCTCACTCGTAGTGTAAATGGTAGCACACAGATTGGCAATCGAAAAATCCGGAGAGAATCCTGATATAGATGCTTGAAAGCTGATTTTTTCGTGTTTGATGCTTCGAAAAAGGTTTAATAAATACTTCGTCATATTGATTTTTCCTCCTTATCTGAATTCATCTGAAAATGCGAGTTTTTGGCACTATCCCGCTTAGTGCAAAGAAAAAAGTTTCAAACTTTTACACAGTTTCATACTTCTCCGCGAAGCTCAGCACCGACTCATGCTAATTTTTATATTGATCATTTTCCTCCATATTCCTTACATTCCTTAAAACTGAATACTAATCCTTAAACTGCAGATAAAAATAAAAATAAACTTAAGAATTAAGAGAAATAAAATGAACTTTTATAACTTAAATTACATTCGTAAACGAAGCTAATAACTGAGATGAGGGTTACATGCAAAGTGTAACTACATTAATGCAATCTAAAATTTAAAATCCAAAGACAATATAATGCAAATAGTAAATCATTATTATGGATTCCTTTGACTTTTTTTCCAACATTTTACTCACGGAATGTTCCTTTAGGAATATGATTTACCAACAATTATTGCGTTACAATGATATTTCAGGAAATGGTGGAAATAAATAACTTATAATAAATAACTTTTTTTATAGAGAGTTTCCATCGGAACCTAAAATGACGATATATGAAGTGAAAGGAAATGAGTGACATATGAAAGCAAACCAGTCGCTTGCGAGAAAGATAGATCAAAATATAACTTTAGTCATTTCTGATGTGTCCCAAACACGGCCTTAAATAATCGCAGGAAAGAAGCGAAATCGAGAAATTTTCTAGATGTGAAATTATTCCTAATGGTACGGAGTTCAAAAAATTAAGAAATAAATTAAAAAAATATTAAACATATTTGATAATAGATTGAAAGAGCAGAGAGAAGAACTTTCTTTTCTAATCAAATGAGGCATTAATCATAAAAGATTAAAATAAGTACTAAAGATGTCTCAATCGAAGTCCATTGTGTCAAGATCTCACTTCATAAGGAAGGAATAAATGTGCTCAACAGCAATAATGATAACTAATAAACTAATTCTTTAGTGTAGCAGGAGAATATAACTCTACTAAAGACTGATATCTCTCATTTAGTGACCAAACAGACTTATATTTATATGAATATTATTTTATATTATGTAATAAGCTGTAAAATAAATATGGCAGAAGGCAGAATAAAAACACTACATAATTTTTTAAAACACTAAGATGTATCTCGCCTGAATAATTCAAGCTAGTTATTAAGGTGCCTTATAAATATCACAGAAGCCTTTTAGATACTGTTACATAAATGTTTTCCTCTCACGTTTCCGAAAAAGCAATGTGTTAGACGCTTGTAAATGTGTTTCCTGCTAGTACTCATAGATGAAAGGAGTAAAAAAGCAGCTGCGCAACTAATCCACTTTGTAATGAATGTTCTCTATCGTCTGCCTCGTGTCGGGTCTTTTCAGGTAACCAGAAAGAAAGATGTTACTGGAAACATTTTACGAAAATCAAATACTTTTCCGCAAATAAAAACTAAAAAAGGAATCTAAATTAAAGCCTGTGTGCATCCTTAAACAGAAACGTTAATCAATAACAAAGAATTTCAAAACGTTGAATTAACTTAAGAATTAGTAGGCTGAGTTACAACTGGTACAGTTATTAATAGATATACAATATCTCACAAAAGTGTTCGCACACTTTAGGAATTTGCAGAAAAAGCGCTGTAACCCGGAATTGAATTCAAATATAAAGCCCAATATTGTTTCACATCATCTCATGGAATTTTGAAAAAAAAAAAAACAAAACTTTTTAATTTTTAATACTGACTTATTGTTTTTCTAACATTGAAAATGTAAGGAGGCACAGATAAAACACGCCACAAAAGGGATCATACACCGAAACGTTTTCCTAAAATTTCATAAATAATATTACCGTCAACCACTTTTTTTTTATTATTTTTCATTTTGGTGACTTTAAAAAATTGTTTGGCTTTAGTTTTTGTTTGCTTACTTCATTGTTATATTTTATTTAACGTTTAAAAATGCCTCATAGTCGTAAGAAAACAAACAACAGTATTCGAAAACTGTTCATTTTTTTATCATAAGGATGGAAATTCGATTCGAGATATCGCTAAATTAGTAAATTTATACTATTCTAAGGTGCAGTATGTGACAAAATGATTTAAAGAAGAAAATTGGGTCCAAATTAAAGTAAAAAAAGGTTGTTCGGCAAAGATACTCGACATGACTCAATGCAATCAGAGATTTATAGTTAGAAAATCTGTGAAAATCCATGTTTGAGTTTTATAAATATTTCTACAGAAATTTACTGAAAACTTTTCTACTTCAGTTTTACTTAAAACTCTTTGATCTTTGTCTTGATTACTCAAGACCTTGGTTGAAACAATAAAGCATGGCGGTGGAGGTATTATATGAGGGTGCATATCAGTATCAGGATTAAATAATTTAGTATTTATTGATGACACAATGAACCATATTTTTTATTTAAATGTTTTAAAAGATAATTTAAAATTATCCACCCCAAATTTGGATGCTGGAAACAACTTTATTTTTTATCCGGATAACGATGTCAAGCACTTTTCCCTCAACGACTGCCTTTTGGATGTCTATAATTGTCCATAAGTTCTGAAACCACCACCTCAGTACGTCAGGACTACTGTTCCTTCTAATTGAATTGGGAAACACCAATGCAATCCTGAGTGGGAACAAGCTATCTTCGTGTGTGTGTGCTCAAGCTATCTTCGTGTGAGCATGGAATAGACAACCCAAGTTAAGAAGGGTTAACTTTACCCTTTATTTCTCACAGCGTACAAGCACTCTCGCACTTCGGGATACAGAGACCAACACTTTTGGTCTAAAACGTAGAAAATAGGAAATATTCACTTAATAACTAACTTAACTAAATAAGAACTAAACTTAAATGCTTTACAGAACCTATTAACGCGAAGATTAGGATTTTGGCACTACGTAGTATTTGCTAACGACAAATACTACAATACGCCTATTATACCAGCATGAACTAAACCCTGGCCTTAAAGGCAGACACGAACTGACTAAAAAGCACTCGCGTAGCAGGACAGCAGGAAGGCTGTCTCCCTCTTGGCTAGAAGCCACTTCTTGTTTGCAAACTCATTGGCATAAAATCTTACTCGCGTTATTCCGGCAGAAAATGGAAAATAAAAGAGGATAGCAAAGTTTAAAATAAAATAAACGTTAGTAAAACTTAAAATCCTTATAAGTAACCAGATTTAAACCCAACAGAAAACATTTGAGGCAATTATAGGTTAGAGTAGTAAGACACAACGTTGAAACAAAAAAACTGAACTAAAAACAGTAATGATGGAAGAATGGAGGAACATTCACGCAAATATTACGAAACCACTGCTGAACTCTATGCGCAGACTTTTGAAAGCTGTCATAAATACTGCAGGATATACTACAAAATACTAACTGGCAGAAATACTGTTATTAATATGGGTAGATTTTAATTTCGAAGTCAAACAACAAAAATCAACGTTATAGTTGCAAATTTTCTCGGGACTAGTTTGCAAATATAACGTTGATTTTTGTTGTTTGACTATATATTATTGCCGTCGCGGAATGGATATTTTCTAGGAATTTATTGAAGTTTTTAAAAGAATAGTTTACGTGTAAGAAAACAGAATAGATGAAATATTGTATGACTAATGTTACTGTAAAAAATACTCATAATAGCAAAACTTTAGCTGTTTTTAGATAATTAATTTTGATTTTAAAATACCTTAGTATGTTCAAGCACAAATATGATAGCAGTATCATTTCAAAGAGTTTTCTAATAAATTACATATCAGAACCATAATAACCTTTACGGATATGAGTGTGCTTTTTGACCCGCATTTTTGTATTTTGCTTGCAGGTTTTTCACTGTAGCTACAAAACACTCGATCGTTTAAGGCATCCAGTTTTGTACAATGCGAATATTTTTATTCTCTAGGGGAGGACGAAATACTATATTTCTTAAGAAACCCTACACTTTCTTTCTTACCAACCAGTAAACTCCACAATCACATTACGATTCATTGTAAAAAAACCTTCCAAAAAAAAAGTATTACATGGCATCAAAAATGATGACTAAAAATAAAGCGAGTAAATCACATGTACTCAAGTACTGTTGTTGAAAGCTCATGCCTGAGTTGAGTATTTCTCATGTATTCTCAAAAACACCCCATAAACAGGCGATTTTACTGAATGTTGAAACCCGAGGTGGAGAAAATCGGGAATTCGGGTAACTTTATTGTGAGATTTTAATACTCCATGCAAATATGCAAAACATCTTATTCTTATAATATAAGTTTGAGCCTTCTGAGTGAAGAAAAAATGTATTTTTCTAAGTCCAATTCTTCAGAAAGTTTATTAAATAAAGCTAATATTAACCTATACTACAAACTATTTAGTTTGTAAATTATTTGATTTGACTGCGTTTTATTTTTCTCATGAAGTGAATAAACCTGTGCGTAATTTTATCAAATTAAAACGAAAAAGTGGTCTGTGGCTATCTGCCTAAGGAAGAACCCCTATGGCGAAAATTCCCTGAGGGATAACTGTTTCGTACCTAAGTTAACCGTAAGTGACTTGCATGTGAATTAATACCTTTTATTTTAATAATTGTGAGTGAAATGCGAAAACTTATTCCCTAATTCTGGCAATTCCAATACCAACTCTACCATTATCAGCTCTAACACAAATCAGTAAGTAATGAATATGATTGATTAACTGATTATGCATGAAAGTAGACTTAAATTCAATCTACGTACACCAAGCAAAACTGAATTATAATCTATGCTACTGGTGAAATTTAACTAATCTCGTAATGTTATAAAAAATTTCACTTCGTACTCTAAAACTGGGTAATTTAAAATTTTATTATACACATTTCATTCTCTTGTGTGATATGCATTATTTAAGTACATTAAAAAGCATATTTATAGCTGCTTTCGAGTATGTATAATGCTAACTTTGATTCTTGAATAATTTAATTTCGAGCATGTCCTTCAAGAAAATTCAGAACATGCCTTTGCTTTGCACTATCGAGCATGACAACATCGAATTATGAAAGGCAGAGCATTTCATTTATTTCAACAGATTGAAACTCCCATTAAAATACAAAAAATGTATGACGAAATTTTGTTAAAATTATGTATTATCATGACACAAGAATAACTGTGGAACTGCCCTGAATGATTACGATTTTAGACATGGTTTATCTATATACTCAGTTTATAAACAAATGCAGCATCGACAATTCGATTTTTCTGCAATGCATGAAATATAACACTACACATATTATTAAGATTTCCAAAAAGCTCATTTCATGAATGTATTTGTATAAAATTTTCCCTGAATGCAAAACTTCTGAATAGCTCGGTTGAAGGATATACCTTCACAAGACGTATTAAATGTGTCGGAACCGTTCCATTAAAACTCATGCCGAAACTGAAAACTCTGAACTCCATCAGCACAAGATCCACATCACAAAGCAACTTAAAAGACTATGTATCAAACCTCAGGATAACCGGCCTGGTCTATCCGGAGAAAACACGAAGCAGTCCTGAGCATTATGTCGGTATAAACTAGAATTCGACTGCTCAAGCTGACTTTTTTCCCAATTAATAATCAACTTAAACTCCATTCTTTTTTTCCAGATGAAGATAATTCTCATAAATATCGGAAACCAGCGTGATATAGCATTTTATATCGAATAAAAAAGCTTCAGTTACTTTGGTCTAAGAACCTTTTCTTTGTAAATAAAATGTCATTTGAAACATATTTGTCATCATTGCTTTCTCATTTACTCTACATAACAGATTATAGCCTATCGCGTGGCGTAAACATACAAGCTAACAGATGCCCACTGACATGGTACCTCATTAACGTTCGAAATTTAGACAAAAATTATGTCTACCATAACATCATTTCACTCATAACTTTCAAGTTTCATTTACCATTTTCAGATGCAGCAAGGAGAATGGCAGCGCAGTTTCCTATAAACTAGTGGGTCCGACCACGCACATTACTGACGTTCGTTAATTCCACTATTGCGATTTAGGCACACCAGAGATTCATAAAATAATTAATTTCAGGCATATAACGTTGATATTAGGGCATCACCGCATAATTAGAAGGGATTTTATTGCGTTTTTCACGAAGAACCAAAAAATGACCTTTTCATCAGTGCACTGTAGCGCGGTCGCAGACTCTCCGAACATTAAACTTAGTGTTTGAATTTTGTAAGAAAGTCTGTCTTCTGTAATTTTGCATACGGCAGTCATCTTTGAAAAATACTTAGTTCGAATTATTAAAAAAGTGCCCAAATGTTGAGCTTTACTTCGATCCTCGTTGTGAAGCCCGTCTCTGAGAAAGTGGCAAATCTAAAATTCCGATTCAGCATTCCAGTATGGTGGACGAAAACAAGCTGAGCAACAGTTGCTCCAAGGAATTAAGACTGCTTTAAATGGATAAAAAATAACGACTTTTTATATATCAGACAAAAAGTAATAATAATTAAGTAAAATATTTTACTTAAAAATTTTAATTCAGATCTTTTAAGACAAGTAAAATTGTCAATTAAATCATTTCATCTGGCACAATTTTACAAACTTACATCTAGAATTCGAAATATAAAATTAATCTCTTAATAACTGTAGAATAATAGGCGTAATAAATAATAATAATAGGATATTAAATATCTCCCGAAAATCACTTCTGTGATTAAGCAAAAATCCCTAAGCCCTACCTAAATTTCGCATTTTTCGTTTTGGTAAACAAAATACCTGTGCATACATTTTTGCATTCAAAAGAAGGACAACATTTTGGAAGGCAAAACGATTTGCTTGCTTGCTACTCAACTCCGCCAGAAGTTTTATTTCGCCCATTCCGATGTCAGTATTTCTTTCTACTACGGGAGACGAATTCTTTTCACTTCACATTCATCGTCAGTGAGGCAGAAATACATATGTCGCACACCAAGTAAACTGACTGTTGAATAAAATGTTTGCTACAAAAAGCAGTCTTCGAAAATCCGCGCATCGAAGAGTAAAATATTTTATTCTTACCTACTGCTTGGAACATAATCTTCTGGCACCAGTGTTATGTAACACAACACCTTTCGTTCTATGACAAGACGTAATTTCCTTTGAGCTGAAATGTTACAGAAATTGAGAAAATGATATTTTTGAAAGCGAATCTTCATTTAATAAACTAGTTTGCCTTTCGTATAATTAATATACATTCCGCTAATAGTTGATGCTATACAAACATATTTCGTAGGAACCAAAAATGTCTGACAAAGAATGATAATAACAAAAACAAAATCTTTATTTTCGTCACATTTTATTCATAATTATCAATCTAATAAATGTTTAACAGAAGATGGTGAAGCCGACAAAATCGAATTTTGCTTCTACCATATGTTTTGTTCAATTTCTAGTTATTATCTGAATAATATCCGAGAAAGTAATTTAACCCATATGAGGCTGTTTATTGCATTGCTTTAAAAATAACAAAGAGCAGCTCACATTTGTTTTCGGACACTTATATGTTTGAAACTTATTTATATGCATCTTATACTAAATACTGAACACAGATACCAAATATTTTCCTAATGTGTTATTCTCTATTTTAACCCTTGCTTATTACAAAATAAATATCATCAAAATATTCCTTGTAATAAAATTATTCGAACGAATATAAGAATGATATATGATGAACGAAGCATATAAATTTACTATTTATCTCATTCTTTATTTTTTTCAAGAAATTTAGTGATAGATTTGAATGCATAACTGGTAGTATTATCTTAGTGAGTTCCTACTTTCTTGGGTTGAATATAGTAATTAAATACATTTTTATAGCGCAAATACTTCGTTTTGACTTATTTTAAGTTGAAAAATGACCAATTAAATTGACTTCATTTCAGATCTCAGTGAAAAGGATGACTGCAGGGATTTTCAAGGTTTTATTTTTGTGTAACGTAAATATAACCCTTTTTCCTTCAGACAGACATTCGAAGAGGCCCAATGAGGTAGACAGTTCTCGTGTGCTTTATTTTATAATGAATGAATATGCTTGCATTTTTTCATGGTTTTAATTTATAGGTGAAGGAAAAAGGAGAAGCAATCGTAAATCTTTCACTAAAACATGCTTGGACTTTGGGGACGAAACCTTCAAGCCTTTTTCTCTTCTTTTAAAGTAAAAGAAAATCGATATTTTTCATTATAATCTTTAGATTGATAAATATTTCATCAATAATCCCAACGTTTTTTCATGTGTTTCCCGTTAAATTCCTTTTGACAAAGCTGTCTACAAAACTTCCAGAGCTAAGCCACATATTTAAGTGAAAGTGATGAAAACTGCATTTTTTCAGTCTCTTAATTTTTTTATATACTTGTTACTAAAACTTTTAAAGCTTTCTTTTTGACTTGAAACGTAGGACTACCTTTTCAGATTCTAAGTATTGCCTTAAGAGTGCATGCCATCTTCAGGGATATTAATTTGCTGCCTTAAAAGAAAAAGCAGCAAATAGTGCCTTATCTCTTGAGAATGAAGCTTTACATTTAGAAATTTTAATTCAATGGTTTTGATACTTTCTCTATTTGCAATATAAAAATGTTTCCCTAAAGGGAAACATGTTTTCGATCATATTCGTGTTTAAGTGAGAAATTTGAAATAGATAATATTTAAGAACATCAGTGATAATTTAGCATCAAAATGATGAGCCAAATAATTCTTTTGAAAACCAAATGCCCCCAACATTTCTTTTTAAATTTTCTTTCCATAAAATCTTTCTAAAAGTCACGCAGACAGCCTCTGCAGAAGCAATCTACTAAATAAGTACTATCAGAAATTTTCGATGACTCTTTAATAAATGCCTGAATCCTCTGTAGTCATTATTATATTACAAGACCATCGGAAATTTGCCACTGATTCGTATTTATCAGATTCATGATATCTAGACGGTCTAAATTTGGTACTCCAGTATTGTGCACATCTTTAAGAAGTATTAAAGAAGGGAATGCTGTGAAATTATTTGGATCCTCTGAAAGATAAATAAGGAGTTCTTGAATTAGTAATTACTGATTCGACATTACAAAGTACAGTTAGCATTTCCTCGTATGAAAGACAGGAACATTGCTCAACATCTTTCTCATTGTTTGTATCAAAATCTCCCACCAACCGCTCCAGTTTGAATTAGTTGGGATATTAAATTTCTACTGTATTCTCATAGAAGTTGAATGGCATTCTATTTCTTTACATTCTATCAATCTTAAAAAACTTTCTATTTCAGAGAAATTGGTGCCATTGTCGCTGTTGATTCTTGGGTGATCTCTTCTGACAATAAATCCTTTTAAGCCCAAGATGAACTTATTTGTTAATAAAGGTTATATTTGTTCAAGATGTACCGCGCAATAGACTGTACAAGTAAAGTATAAAGATCTATGACTTCTTTTCTATCTTAAAATAAAGAGTACCAGCTACATTGATCTCGGTCACTTCGAACACAAGAGAAGAAGAAGTCTTGGAAACGTTTCTGTACTCTTTGCATTATATCTTCTACAGCGCATGCTTTTATCAGGACTCTTCGTACTGTTTTTTTCCTCTCAGTCTCTAAACTTTTCCGATATTGGCCAGTACGAATTCAATACCACTATGGGATAATTTCAAATGGAAGTCTAAAATTATCTGATGAATTAACTCATGATTCGGTGGCAATACAATTGGACAGCAAGAATTCCCTTCTTCATCTCTTACAGTAATATTGATTTTTTATCTAACAAGACCATCTGAATCAAAAACGATGTAGAGGTTTCTGACTTTAAGCTCGTTAGCAAGCACTTCCATCTGCACGATCCTGAACATTTTCTTTACCGCTATTTCTATTTCATGGACAGTAAATTCTCCTGATTATTTAGAATATATTCTTCTGAAGATTTTGATGAATCCACATATCCAAGTTGTTATTCTTAACATTTTGTGGCAAGATCATTATTTCTGATTAAAATGTTCTATCTTTAGCGTATTTAGAGTAGAAATGGCTTATTTACGTTTTTCTGAATTACCTGTCTCCATGTCCGGTATTTCCCTTTATTTAAGCCATTTATCCATCGGTAATTTCAAAAACGTAGGTCTCTCCCACCAATGTGACATGAATAGGATATTTACATTACAACAACGGGAAGAGTGACTTGCCGGATTTAGGCATCCGGAGATGTAATTCCATACATGTGTAGCACTCAGAGATCTAATGTCATCTATTCTCTTCATGACAAATTCAGTCAACAGTCTTGATTCCAACGAATTGCATTCGTTGAATCTTTCCAATAAAGGGTTAGAATTTGAACAAACAGAAAGTTTTTCTTAAAAGAGTTCATCAATCACACACCTATTAAACGGTCTAAAAGTTCAAGTATAGAAACAGACACAAACTGAATGGTGCTATATGAGCCTGAGCTTGTAATTTAAAGAGTGAATATTCGTATGTAGATACAGACCCTGATAATATTCAAAGTAATTTGTTTGGATTATGTAATGCCTCGACAATATTCGAACGCCTCATGGAGGCCGTGTTGAGAGGTCTTACCCACAAAACATGTCTTATATATCTGGATGATGGAATTATTGTTGGAAAACGTTTTGAAGACCATTTAAAAAATATTAAGTGCTTCAGTAATTAAACGAAGCTAATTTGAAGTTAAATCCTGAGAAATGTAAATTCAGGTAAGAAGTGGTTACCTTGGACATGTCATCTCTGTCGAAAGTGTTCGGAACCAGAAAAAGTGTCAGCTTTTAAAGATTGCAGACGACCTGAAAGTGTCCATCAGCTGCGAAGTCTCCTGGGACTTTGTACCTACTCTAGGAGATTTGTCAAGGACATCCATCACAAAAGACCCCCTTCACAAACTGACAAAGAGCAAACAAAAGTTCTTGTGGACAACAAATGTGAGGATGCTGAATAAACTGAATAATAATAACTTGTAAGGTTTATATTTATTTTAACTAACATTTATTTTAAGTTTGTTATCTTTCCTGTTTAGCCTTCATTTTCTCCTAGAAATGCACGTGCCAGAGTATGTAAATTGTAGTAGCAACCACAGTTTATTCAAATTCAGCGGAAACTAGTTGAATTAAATAGTAGACGAAACCAGAGTTTGAGAGTCTTGCTTTGAAGTTGCGCTAGTGAGATTCCTCAGTAGATTTTAGATCAGCGCGTGTCGGCCTGTGTGTCTAGCTTTGCAGAAGTGCTACGTTTTAACTGTTTAATCAGTAATCTTGCTGAAATCTCAGCGGTAATTAAAAACGCGGTTAGCTTAGGATCGCAGAGCCCCGTCAGTAGTGTTTGATATATGTTCATCCAGTCATTATTTTCAGTTTTACGTTTTATTTCAGTTAACCGCCGAGTTGGTGCAGTTTGTGAGCGTCAAGTAGACTCATGTGTCATTTTAAAGATAAAATAAAAAGGTTGTAACCCCTTCTCACGTTTCTGTGTAAATTCACACATAGTATCAGTCACTACCCCAGTTTCTGACAAGTTGGGCCAGCGAGATCTTGCAAACTGAAGGAATAAATAATAATAATAAATAAAACTGAAGGAAAACTAATAATAAATAAACTGAAGGAATAATAGTAATAATAATAAAACTTTATAATAAACTGAAGGAAACTTTAACATCTGCGGCAAACATGACACTATCTTCAGCTCAACAAATCATTTATTCTTAACCCCGATGCGAGCATTGAGAGTGTCGGGGCTGTTTCGGCTCAAGAAATGAATGGTCAAGAACTTGTTGTAGCATACTGGAACAAGTGTCTATCTAAATCGGATTGGAATACTTGTATCACGAGGAAAGAGTTGCTTGAAGATTTTGCAAATGATAGCCTGTCTGAGCATTAAAAATAAAAATTTTATACAAATTCAGAAAGTTCATTGAGTGACTGGAAGAGTTGTCGTTTGGAACTATTGTTTCGAAAATAAAAACAAAAAATAATTTTAAGCATTCTTAACGAAGTAAAAGGAAACTTAATATATTAAATTGCACGCACAGTAATATCTCGAACATATGCGCTAAGTAGAACCGGCGAATATCTCTTGAGTCGAGATCTAATTTTGCATATAAATACATATGAATTTTTTCTTGAATAGAACCATTCGCTAAACGAAACACTTGTTTAGAAGAAATGTATATTACCTATGACTGTAATTTTCATATATATGAATTCAAAATAGAATTAAAATAAATGTACTGCATAAAGTGGAATTATTTCGATACCGATAGCATCACAAAATTTCACAAACTCCTCTGACGACTCATTGATACTCATTGATTTTTTTATCACGTAAAACTTCTTCTTAACAAACTAATATGTTTTGTAATTCTTTTCCTTGTACCTAGAACACGTTCCTTTTCTTTCAAGCTTGAAATTATGAAATCTGGGTTCCTGTTCATAGTGTTTGCTTGTGTATTTGGGTTCTAAGATATCTTGAGTATAGTGATTTGCTCACGCATCTCTATAGGCTCATCGATTACCATCTCTTTGCTATTAGAGTCCAACAGCTCCCTGATGTCATTACTATAAACTTTCAAACATTATTGTCTAAGACCGGCAGTTCTTCTATGAGTGATATAATCACTTTCTGGTTGGTTACATTTTCGCGTTTGAAAAAAAATGTACAAATTTTCTTCCAGACACCATTCAACAAAAATATCGAACCGTATAACTTCGAATTCGCAAAAGTCGAGCTATTGCTATATACATACATAAATGTATACATACATACTTTTATATATATATATTCTGTTCATTTGATTGTTTTTCTTTAAATTTAAAATATATATGCACTTCCATTCAAAACCTTGTCTTGCGTGAAACTGATAGTCATTAAAATTGTGATCTCATGGAAACGATCCGGAATCATATTTATTATACATTTTAGTGGAAGAATGACTAAACATTTCAAGTAATACTGATGTACAGAACATGTAGAAATTACTATTCCTTACATCTTCCCCTGCCAACAAAGGAGTTGTTATATAACCAGGCATTGAATCGAATGGCATCTGGATCTTGCAATTCACTCTGACGTGCCAGTGAGGGATAACTGTGAACCCGCCAGCCAAGACAGGCTTCCAATACTTTATGCACTTAAGAAGCTTAATACAATATGGGCAATGAATAAAGAAAGCCCGAAAGATAGGTTACAGCCATGGGCATTAAATCCTGAGTAATGTAATGTTGACTGACTAATGTACCGGAAGAGGAGTGATTGGCATGTTTATGTGCATATAATGGTACAACGCCAACAGTTTAACTACGGGTCCGATATGACGAACAAAAAACTTCTACCATTCGTTTCGCTGCTTCCATAGACGGATACGTCCTACCATCATTCTGTACGGATAAGCGGAATTTTTCAGATAAGATGGAGTCTTACTGTTGTTATGTCGATAAAAGCACTATTGTAGGCACTCATTCCTGTGCTGTGATATCAAAGAACGATAAAGCAGTTGTTGCCATTCTGCCATGTTGACAGCCCGTGACGTTACAGAAGTCGTCTCACCTTACGCGCATATACTTCGTGTTATGATAGTTACATGTGTTATGATGTGCTTCGTGTTATGCAGTACACTCGCTTTGATCCAAACCTTTTAATCGGTTAAATGATTAGCAATTCAATGAACTTACTTCTACATTGATGCGTGGCCTTCCTAGACTATAGAGTTCAAGTTCTCGTAATAATCATTGAATCTCAACCATCGCGAACAGAAATTTAAAGGTGCAATAATCCACAGTCCTGCTAGATTGCAACCGTTTAGAAACGTTCTAATTATGAGTCTTCTTTTCTTACGCAATGCATAAGACTGTCTTCAATACAAAGAACAACGAGTAGTTGTGAGTTTGAGTAAAAAATCGGCATTTTTAGTACACTCTTTTATACTATTTCGAAGTGTCATTACCCTTGCCTGTTATGTACACATGTACTGAAATGCTAATCATTTGCATATTCCATTATATTCTACTTTCATACAAATATCGGATTTGTTGTGCACTATTTTCATACAGTAGTGATTTTAATGGTGATTAATATAATTGAATTGACTGTTAGATGAGTTAGCGTACTGTCTGTAGAAGAGATATGTGAAGACTTACCATCGGGTTCATACAACGGTGCAAGCGTAGTTAAAGCATCTTTCAATCATTTGGCCCAGTATTCCAATCTGAGCAACAAAGCTTGGATATCTTTGCTAAGAAACAAATCAGTATCAAGTCATAAGCATCTTATTTGTTATACGTCTCATCTTCTGACTGTGCTGTTGTCGCTCATCAAAATAGTTTTCAGAGTTTACAGGGTCAAAGTTTTCAGATAATTCAAGCAATCCTAAAAGACTTAATGGCCGGTTTATGAACGATATCCAAACAGACATTCTATGAATACTTCTGAAAATATCAGGAGCTATGCAATAAGTATATATGTCCAATGGATATTTTTTGAAAGTGAGTATTTCTGCTTTTCAAATAGAATTGTCCTACACGTACTATTGCGAATGTTTTGAATTATTCTTCATGATATAAAAAGGGACATTTTCTTCAAAGAGATTCAACAGTTCCGCAGTAATGAAAATATTAGAATAGTTTCAAATTTTAAATATCAGCATGTGTCTGGGTCAATGATAAAATCTTAACTACTCCATAATATCATAAAATGAACCAACATCCAAAATTCGATTACTTCAATTCATCATCTTTCTATTTCATATTAAAATAAAATTATTGAAAATTAAATATTCAGATAAAAAGATGCAGACAAAAAGAAACGCGGTTGCTTTGTATTTTTATGCAGTTTTTCAAATCGTTTAAAACATTTTAATGTAAAAAATTCTATTTTACCATTTTCTGTAGTTTTTCTCCTTTTGCTTATTTACTCTCAACATCCATTTTATTTTCAGCGGAACGTTCATTATATAAATCTGATATATTGATGAGAATCTAGTTGTTCGGAAAATTTACATTTATGCAGGAGATTATTTTTTCCTGTTAAAGAGATGAAATATGGTCAAACGCTTCTAAATTTTGAACTCAGTTATCGGATTTCTGCCTCATTACGAAAAGTGCTGTTTCGGAAAGATTCAATATCAAATATTCAATGTTTAATGTATTCGTTTTTCTAATATCATGTTCTACGCTAAGACTTCATCTTCTGTTTCCAAATATTCGCAAACAATCAAGTTGCTTGTGAGAGATATTAAATAAATTTATACATAAGTGTTTGAATTATTTCAATGGAAAATCAATGCAACAAATAAAGTAATATTTTGGAAAGCATTTTATCGAATCTTTATTTTCTCTCTTTTTTCCGAAAGCTTATATACTGATAAGATTCAAATTTTTGCGTAGACAGTTGATATTCGTTACAATAACCCTTCATATCCTAAATAAAAAGAACATTATATTGAGAAATCGCCATAACGAAGTGCATTTCTTACTTTCTCTTTAATTGGGGGGAGGGTATTTTGTACTGATAATTAAAATTGTCTACTTTGAACTCTTACCACCCAACCGAACGATCAATTTAGTTCATAAGTTTTTTCTAATGCTTAGACCAAACTGAAAGTTTGAATTATTATTTATTTTTCGTTTTTCAAATAATCGTGAGACAAAAAAGCAAATTATATTACATTTACACTAAATTTATTTATTGCGTTGATGATAACTTATGACGTTTTTTGACCAGTGTACACTGTGGAAAAAGGGTACAGTTCTATATCTCTGTTCTACTGGGCCGATTGACGAAATTCAACTTGCGTTTTTCATGTCTCGAAAGTGCGACTTAGGATATGTATTAGATTTTTATATAGCATTGTTTTAATAAGGCATTTTGACACAGAATCGCACTTTTTCTGAAAAGACATGCCAATTTTTCCCATATTTCGATTCTACGACTCATACTATGCCAAACTGCCAAGTTTTGTAAAGACAAACGCACCAGTACATTTTTAAAAATTACCTCTCAAAATTTTAGTTCCTCAGTGTTAATTGAATTTGATATTTAGTTATTAATATCTCATTTTTTTATTAAACTTACTTGATTCCTTCTTCCAGAATTCGAAGTTTAGGCTTAATCCAAATATGATTTGCATTTTTTTTATTATTTATTTTAAACATTTGTATTTTTAAATATTTTTTTGTAAATTTTTCGAAGACATTTTTGTATTATAACTTATAAAGTTTTTAACATCATCTTAAAGTAGATATATTTCTAAGCGCATCTGCAAAAAAATTAGAGTTTTTTTATTCAAAATTTCCTAAGATATACGGGAATTTACATTTTGGCGTGTTTTGAAATTTTTCATATTTAGTATAAGCGATAATAAGAAAATGTGTTTTACGCACTTTGTTAAAATTATTTGAAAGAATGAGCGATGAATATTTTTTCCTCTAGTGCATAAATGAAAAAAAAAATAAAAAGATTAAAGTAAGTAGGTTACTATGAATAAAGAATTCCCGTAAATTAAAAGAGTGAATTATTCTTGGCGCAAACTGAAAAAAATGAGCCAAGTTAAATTTTTTAATTTCTCTCTAAATTTCATACAAAAAATTACAAAATTTAATATCTAGGCATAATTTGAGTCGTAGAATCGAAATATGGAAAAAATTGTATATTGTTTCACAAAAAGTCCGATTTTGTGTCAAAATACCTATGTGAGAATAATGCTATACATAAATCTAATGTATATCCTAAGTCGCGCTTTGAAGACATGAAAAAAGCAATTTGAATTTCATCAATCGGCCGAGTAGAAAGGAAGATACAAAACTGCCCCCCAATTTTTCCCCCGCAGTGAACTTTTATTGCCTTCACTCTGAATTTAATCTCTTGATGCATCATTGATGTTTTTTCTAGTTATTGATAACCTATTCCCAACTTTCTGGTAATTTTTGCATGTCTCTTTTATACACTCTTGGTGGTTTGGTTACTTATTCAGAAAAGTTTATACCTGATCATTATTTTCGAAAGACTGCCATAGAGTGTATGCGAAAGATAGCAAACCTTAGGAGATACATCTTGGGAATATGTCAGATGTGGAAGATCCTCTTTGTTGAGCTGCAAAATGGATATTATTAATTCGTTTCCAGAATGTGATCTGGCGCTCCCATGCCCAATGTGTCCGCCGAAAACTCGCGGACGAAAACGTAGGGGAGAAAACGGCGCTAGGCGAAAACGTCGTACTACAAAACATCGTGGGAGAAAAGAAAGCAAAGAGAAAACATCGCAGTTCTAAAACATCGTAGTACAAAATATCGTGATCGTAAGTAAAGCAATTCAAAAAGTTCGCACTTTAAAAACACCGTCGTCGAAAATATCATGGTAAAAAACAAAGCACCTACAAATCATCGCTTGACGATAACATCGCACATATGCGTTTTTCAGGTTTTTAAAAGCTGTAAGTACCTTTTCGAATAATGATCTGGGAACACAAGAAAGAAAGACAATTATTTTTACTTCTATATTTCATACCTTTGAAGGAACTAATAAATTTCTGTTGAAAAAGTAAGAAGGAAACTTAAGCATTTAAAAATTGAAAATGAGTAGAAAATTATTACAACTTTATAGCACTTAATAAAATTTTGAATTTACATAGTTAGTTAACAAAGGTTATTAATAAATTAATAATTTTTATAAAGGTTTACTGTTAATTTTTCATGAAAAATACAGTCTAAAAATGTTAAGAAAAAGGAAGATAAATAACTGCATGAGGTTACCTCTATACAAATTGCTTAGTTAATTAATCAAATTATTTTCGTTCACGTTTGTTAATTTGTTACTGTTTTAGTGAAAATTATATCTTGTTTTGTTTCCGTTTATTCTTAAAGTGTCGTTAACATTTCACCCGCTTTCCTTATTGAGCTCTAAAATGCGTTTACAATTCTTAAAACCTGACAAGCGCAAGTGTGCAATATTATCGTCATTCGATGATTTGTAGTTAGTTTATTTTTTTATCGCGATATTTTCGAGGACGATGTTTTTAAACTGCGAAGTTTTTCAACCGCTTTATTTTCGCCCACGATATTTTGTACCACGATGTTTTAGAACTGCAACGTTTTCTCTTTGTTTTCTTTTCTCCCACGATGTTTTGTACCACAACGTTTCCGCCTTGCGTTGTTTCCTCGGCGACGTTTTCGTCCGCGATGTTTTTGCCGCTGTGTTTTCGGCTGTGTTAACCGCTGTGTTAACCCATGCGAAGGATGACGCAATGTTATTTGTTTGGTCTTTTGTCTTGGAGTTCAACAAGTAAAGGTGGTAAAGTTGCTCACAGTAGATAAATTTGTGAGTGTTTTGACGTGAATCAAGATTTCTTATGAATTTGATCTGTAAATGTTATGCGTGGAATTCTTTTTTATGTTATGTTTAAATAAAAATATTTTAAACACCATTTTGTCGAGTGTTTATTTTTTTGAAGGAAAGAACTGTAAGTTCCTGTTATAAGGCGAAATTTTCTGTCATCACGATCACTCGCTGCATCAAGCAACTCCATCAAGAATTTTGCGTTACAAGGCCAATTTTTGAACTACATCAGGTTATGAGGGAACAATGTAAGAGATCTTACATTATTATGTTGCGTTATCAAAATTGTTAAGTAGAGATTTGCCGACTTAGAATATCGGCTTCCAACAGTATGATGTACGCTGATCCAACCGTTGTGTTCCTGCGTGGGACATGTAATAAAGAAACTATTCCGGACTGATATTTACCATGATGAAGAGGACGGATCCACTGTAACGGGCAGTGTTAAAAGCTGTAAAAGATAGTGTTAAGGACAGGTTACATCAATTCATGCGTATTCTTCCTCCGAATGAACTATTCCTCAGCTTTTCGTAATTTTGGGGGATTTATCGGAATTCCGAACTCTACTCATGTAAATACTCTTACCCTTCTCCTGGCATGTAGTGATGATTATGTAAAACTTAAGTATTAATAGGTAAATATTTATTTATAACATTAATAGGTAAATATTTATTTATGAATTTAGTTCCAAGGTTAGGATAAAGTCATTAGTCATTGTCTGGATGTTTATTGTGAACTAAGTGTTTATTGTGAACATGTTTATTGTGAACTAAGTGTTTATTGATATAGAGCTTGAGGTAACCTTAAAATTGAATTATGGAAATGTATATGATTTTGTTTATTTGTTTATAGTTCTATAACATTAAACTTCTTTTACCTTCAAACCGAAACTGGTTAAGTGTTTGAGACTGTACTGTATTGTTAAATTATTCATTTAGAAGTAAGATTTAAAATGTTATGTTTGTCAATTTTCGACGTGATCATTCAGCACTTTATTATTCCCTATGCAACAGATCGATCAAAATGTTAAAACGCTCCTTATTAAAGTGGAATGAGCGACAAGAGTGCGAGGCAACGCTTCACTCAATTTTCACCAAGGGAACTACCTTCCATTGTGGGATTAGCCTTCCATCAATAGTACGCTCTTCGTAAGCAGCACAAATTTCTTTGGAAACATCTGGGACACTGAAATCCTTGTTAAATTCATATAGAAAATCGTGTCGGAGATATTTCTTCTTTTCATTTTCGTACTCTATATTTCAGACCCTGAAAAAAGCCTGGTTAGCCGAAGTAAACTGTTGATATGTCTATGAATACGGGATATATTTAGTTATAATTTGCGGAATAAAATTTAATTGCCATCATCGGTAGTATCTATAAAACCATTCTTGAAAGAAGAAATGATCTTTGAAAAACATATTCTGAATAATTCCACAAGAGTAGCACAACTTGAACAAATGCCCCACTTGAGCAGAATTTTCATCACCAATTATTATAACAACTTTACAGCTTCATTTAAAGCAGAGATTTCCAATGGGGTCGCTATTGATCCCCTGGCGTTGATAAAGGTCAATGATGATCAAGAGGTCAGTAATCGATAACTGATATGCCGATAATTGATCTGAATAAACATAATCCCGAAAATATTTTGGTTACAAAAAATTATTAATAAAACTGATAATTGTCTGTTTATTGATATAAAATTATATCTTATTATAAAAGCAAAATCATGTAAAATAAATATAAAGGGTAAATGCATAATAATTATTTGAAATATTTTTAAATCTGTAATACTTTTTAAAAATATAATTTTTTACATAATAACTGCAATATAAAAAAATTAAAATGCAGGAATATAAAGGAACACAAAAAAAAATACAAAGAAAGCAAAACTTACTTATAAGATATATTGTTATATACAAGCCACTGGCAAAATTTAAAAGATTTTAATATTCGCTTAAGACACTTTAAATTTAAATGTTCTCACAAGAGCAGCTAAACTAAGACATATTTGATCATGATATTATGATGAAAGAAGATTGCATTAAAGGAAGCTGTTCAAGCTGATTTAAACCACGTCGTTAAGCTAAGTTTTGGAATTTAAAGGTTGGCTGAAAGAAATATCTCAAAATAAAAGTTGTTACCGAACCAACATTATTCACTTTTTCTCTTCTTACCTTGTAGATGCAGGTTTTAATAAAGTGAATAATTTACTAAGCAAGAGAAGTTTATTTTTGAACGAGGTTATTTAAAAATTAAAGTAAGAAATTTCATACCAAACGTTGAAAAAATGTATCAGTATATCAAACAGAGCCATCAGATTATTTAAAATAGAACTTTTGTGCAATTAGAATCTGTGATTCTGTTTCTGAAAGCTTGTTTATATTTCTAAAATTTTAAATAGTAATAATATAAAAAATAACATAAATCTAATAAAACACTTTTTTAAACTTTTGTTCATATTCTTAGTTTCTTTGTTATCTTTAAGTTATTTATGTAAAATTAATTCTAATATTATGTTGTATGCTGTATATTATACAAAAAAATTTAAGAGAGTTGGTGAAGGAAATCATTCTTTTAAAAGGGGTCGATGCAGGAAAAGAGGTGGGAATCGTTGATTTAAAGTATGTATCTGCTCACAAATTATAATTTATGAAACTTTAAATCGTTTTATAAAAGAATTCAAATGGAAAGATTTACATATAGATATCACAAATATATTTTTGCGTTTGATGAATAAAGCATGGATATACTTTAACGTTGTTATGATAAATCGTGGGGGGGGGGG
>KK115370.1:61707-102112 GCA_000611955.2 Stegodyphus mimosarum | reverse complement strand
AAAAACCATCCTGTTCTTACCAGTTCCTGATATAGTCCCGTGTAGGGCCTGGCAGCGAAGAAACATGAATGAAAAGTTCTCTCGATGGAGATGGAAATTTGTGGTGAAGAAAAGAGAGAGAAGAAGCTTCTTGCTCCTGTGCTGGTACTTCTAAAAAGAATTCCGTTGAGCAGAAGCCGGAGGGAGGAACTTCGGTAGCCATGTAATAAGCAGCGTCAAATCGGATGACTTGTGTAGAATAGCCAATTACTTCAATTGAATTATTTCTTTCGGATAATTTCCCTTTTATCTTAAAATAATTTTCGAGTGGCTGATCTTTGAAAGTTATCTTTTTAAAAAAAAGCATAATACTTCCTTTCAGGATTTCAGTAAATGAAGAACATCAAGATATAACTGACAAGGCATTAAAATCTTTTTCTGCCATTTATAGACTATGAACTTGTAGGGAAGACATTCTCAACATACAAGCGTACTTTAAATAGTGTAGCGAGTTGACGCAATAAGACGGTAGCGCATTTAAACTCATTCCTTTATTTATAAAAGGCTATATGTACAACACTAAATTAATTTCTCGTCCAAACGAGAGAAAGGGAAACAAAATATAAACATTGTTAACAGATGTACAGGTTCTCTTAGGTGAACAGTTCACAAAAGTTCTTGGGTCTTTTTCTTATGCAGGATGGAGTTCGGGTGGAGTCATTTGATGCAGTAAACCTTGTTGTTGCCTCAATTGGATGATTTTGAGCGGACTGCTCGTAATACAGGTAGCGGTCAGCCCGGCTACCAGTGACAGGATTTTTCCTCAGAGAGAAATAATAATCTTGATAGAGTAAAGGCAGAATTGCTCTTGGCAGAGCAAACTAAAATTGCTCTTGGCAGAGCGAACGAAAACTGCTCTTGACAGAGCTGCAACTACAAGAGAGAAGGTTTTCTCTCCCTAGCTAACTAACTAGCTAAAACTAAGTAACTAACTCAGTGACTAACTGATTTTTGGCTGCTGCGATTCCAGTTTTGTCCAAGATGCCCTGGGCGTGTCGGGATGACTTCCTAGCTCTTCATTTGCTGGAAAATTTCCAGAGAGTCTCTCGATTGGCGAGAGCCCTCTGATTCTCTGCAGACATGATGAGAGGCCTGAGAAAAATTCCGTGAGAAAACTCTGGTTAAGATTAGTTCAAGCCGGGTGGCCCGTGAGAAGAAGAATAAAGCACCGATCAATCAAAGTTAAGTGCATTTTAGAGGAAGCATTCCAGATTGCAGATCTTTCAGAAAACGACACAATGTCTGTCCTTCAAACCCTTATGGAGGAAACAAAGACATGTGAGTGGTACGTGACTGTAGCTCACGTTCAGCTTCTGTGAGGCAGGCAATGTCGTTACAGAATAACACACCTTCCAAGAACTTCGAGGTGGTCTTTAGCTGAAGACGTTACAATAGTTATCAGCATAATAAACAGGATGCTGTTGTTATATACTTGCATTCTTGAATTTACGTTATTAAAAATAACAAAAATGTCTGATAAGTAACCTAATTTTCCATCTGCACCAATCAGAATTTCTCAATTTAAATTATGTACTGAACATGCGCGAAAATGTTCCGAAATACGCTCTCCTCCAGAGCACCAAAATCGGCTTGGATAAAACAACTGGCATGCTTATTTGATGTCTTAAAAACCGAATTTCGCCAAATCTCATGTGTATTAAATTTTGTAAAATGTGGTGGAAATTTACGGAGAAACTCAAAAATTTACCTTGGCTCATTTTTTTCACTTTGCGCCAAGAATAATTCACTTCGCGAACTTCTTAATGTATGGTAACTTATTTTCCTTTCCCTTTTTCCATTGTTCACGAGCGCAAAAAAAAGACATGGTTCATTCTTTCAGATAAATTTAACAAAATTCTTAAAGCATATTTGACTTCCGAATTTCAAAAAGTGCCAATGGTAAATTCACGTATATCTTAGAGAATTTTGAATAAAAACTCTAATTTTTTTGCTGGTGTACCTAGAAATACATCTACTTTATGATGATATTAAAAATTTTATAATACTAAACATTTTTCGAAAAATTTATAAAAAATATTTAAAAATACAAATTTTAAAAATAAATCATAAAAGGAGTGCGAATCATATTTGGATTAAGCCTAAATTCCGAATTCTGGAAGAAGGAATTAAGTAAGTTTAATAAAAAAAAGAGAGATTAATAAATATATATTAAATTCAATTAACACTGAAGAGTTAAAATTTTGAGAGCTAATTTTTAAAAACTACTCGTACGATTGTGAAATAAAGTTAATTTTCCTAGCATATGAAGTTCATATTTCTGAATGGAAGTAAAAACATGATAATTATTTAATCGTACGTTTGAAAAGTTTGGTTTTAAAGAAAAAGAAGAGAAAATTTTCAAAAACGTGAAGAAAGAAGATTTAGTAACTGTTTTATTGGAAATCGGTGAAGAAACATCCACAGATTTGAAGCTGGTAGAAATGAAACACGAACTCCAGACTACCAAAGAATACATCGAAGATGCTGATTTCGTGAAAGAAATCCTGACTACAGAGTGGAAAATAGAAGAAGAGAAAAAGAAATCGAAAGCGTACAAGTGGAAGAAGAGAGATTGGGAACAGAAATAGAACACTAAATAGAATTAGCGAAGATTCGAGCAACTCAAAATGAAGGAGTAAAAGTCCGACACCTTCAATCCAAAACACCAGGACAAGAAACCGAAAATTTTCCTCGACAAGCTTATCGAAGGAGTAGAAACACTAACTATACCAGTACCGAAAAGAGCAGAAGCGTGGAACATATTTTTCGATTCTATCGCAAGAGCATTTAAGCACAAGAAACTTCCAGAAGAATAAAAATTGGGAATATTATTGAAATTAATTAAAGAAAAAGCTTCAAATGTCCTCATTTATATAAATGATGAAGATCTGAAAAATTACGAAAAATTGAAAACTCTTATTCTGAAAGAACATCAACCTGCTCCAAGCCTGTTTAGAAAATTTTAGAACTAAAAGTTATTCCGGCGAAAAACATATCCAGTTTGCTTCACGACTTAACAGTTACATGAGACTATTACTGCAAAACAAGAGAAGATTTCGAAACAGTTAAGGAGTTAATTATTAAGGACGTTACTTATTTCAAGCTAGACAGAGAAACAGCTGCACACGTCGGAATACACCAAGGAAATAAATGGTTGAAACCGCAAGAATTAGCTAAAGAATGTGATATCTATTTCACAGAGAAAGGAAAATCTTTTGACAAAGTCCGACATGAAATAAAACGATCGTCGAGATTCCAGAATACAACATATACACAAGATAAATATATTCCTCCACAGATGAGAAGAAAATACTCGAAACAGGAAGGATATTCTGAGAGAAGAAAAGAATGTTATATTTTTGCAAGCTATCAACACATCGCAAAAGATTGCCCAGACAAAAGAAGAAAGAAAGAAACTGCAGTAAATGCAAAGAGCAAAGATGATCCCAAAACTCCAAAAAATTCAAACAGAACATCAAAAGAAGCCACCGTAGCAAAAGTAGACTCATCCCATCTACAATTCGAATTCGAAGAACATATCGTGCAGCCGCTGCAAAAAGTAGACATTTTTATTAACTCTGAAAAGATCGAAGCTATCGTAGACTTTGGAACACAGATAACGATTGTACATTCATCGCTCATTCCAGATTTAGAGGACAGAGAAGGATGTAAAATCCTGCTAAACCCTTTTTACGGACACCCGACTGAGGCAAAAGTTTGCCGTGTACCTATTTATTATAAGAATCATGGAAGTAATTTATTTAATTCTGTAGATGCATTAATTGCAGTGACTGATAAGCTAAATGTTTAATAACTCCAGGAATACGCAAACTGTTAATTAGTCCTGATGGAGGAGAATCAAACATAGAAAGAAATAATTCCGGAGACGAAAACTTGCGAAGTTTATTCGCCGAAGCACAGTCAAAGGAGAACGTACAATTCCCCCAGCGCTTTTGGAAGAGAAAACTGAAGGGGAGGGAGAGGGGGAGGAGGCGAGCATTTACGAAGGCGAGGAAGCGAGCGCTTACGTAAACGCAGACTTTTCGTTTGTTGAAAATCTGCGCAGAGAGCAATCAACCTGTCCTTCGCTGAGATAAGCATGGAAGTTAGCTGTAGAGAAAAAGGGGAATTATTTATTGATTGATTATAGCTTACATCACCAAGAAAAGGTAGTAGGGCAGACTGTTTTCCAGTTAGTACTTCTTCTTAGTAGAACACCAGTGTTAGAATTAGCACATAGTTCCATTTTCGGTGCACATCTTGGAATAAGGAAAACAAAGGAGAGAAGCCGACATTCATTTTTTTGGCCAGCATTAGCGCAAGATGTCGAACTTGTGCTTACTGTTTGCTTACTGGGAAGTACCAAACTGCACCATAGGAGTCTCACCATTTCAGCTGATGTACAGAAGACAAACAAGAGGTCCTTCAACCAGTACTGAAGTCTTCATGGTCGGGAGAAATACCTATACCACCTACGTAAATCGGCAGAGGTTTACTTACAGCATTTAAAAATAAGATTGGAACGAGCAGCCAAATACGCCAAGTTAATTGGAAGTGAGAACCAACAAAAATATGCTGAATATTTTAACCAAAGATTAATACTAAAAAATTTCAAAATCGAAGAAGTCTATTTACTCATCTTAGATTCGAATAACAAACTCTATACACATTGGACTGAATCGGGAGAAATTTTAAGTATCATTGTCCACCTCATTCCTGTAAAATAAAACTAGCCAATGGAATGATCAAATATGTACATTCAAATAAATGAATTTGAAAATTTCAAGCTAGCTTCAGTGCAGTTAGAGTGATATTTGAAACTTAAGAATTCGTAGAAATTATATCTTTATCGAGAAAGGTTTTTCAACACCCCCTCGAAGATTTAAAAATAGAGACATGAATCTGAATTTAGAAAATTTAAATCCCATGCAAAGAAGAAAATTAATCACTTTTATCAATCAATACCAGACGTCATTCATAAAAAAGAAAAAAAAAAAAAAAAAAAAAAAAAAAAAAAAAAAAAAAAACGGTGATTCCTGAAAAGCACTGAAAAAGTAAGGCTGACGAAGAAGTAGAAGATTTATTGAAATCAGGATTAACAGAAGAAAGTAATGCAGAAATAGCTCACCCACAGTTTGTGTGAGCAAGAAAGATGGAAGCATTAAATTAGGTGTAGACTATCGATCTTTGAACGCAGTGACGAAACTGGACGATTTTCCAATGAGAATTGATTTGATGCACAACATAGGAAGAGCAAAAGAATGGAGTAAAGAATATACATCCTTCAAAACTCATCAATGTCAATATCAGTCTACAGTGTTTCCTTTTGGTTTAAAAAACGCAACGGCAACTTTTCAGATGGTAATGCATTGAAAGAATTTCTTTTTACAAGAGCCTATATTGACGGCATAGCTATATTTTCTACCAATTTCGATACTCATCTCCAAGATTTGGATAAAGTTTTCATCAAACTACAGTTACTTGGACTTACTATCAAGCTGAAGAAATGTTCTTTTGCAAAACCACAAATTAAATATTTAGGACACATTATCGGATCGGGGAAACATCAGGCAGATCCCGAGAAAATAGAGGCAATCAAGAAACTGGAAACTCCAAAAACGAAAACATATCAAAAGCGTGTTAGAATTATGTAATTATTATCGCGATTACATCTCAAGGTATGCAGAGATCGCCTACTTACTCACGGAACTCACGAAAAATAAACAACCGGAAATACTCGAATGGAAAGAAATTCATGAGTCAGCATTTCAACAGCTTAAGGAACGGTTAGCGATGTCAACGAAACTGATCCCCCCAACACGGTAGGATCCGTTTGTCATTCATTCTGAGGCATCTCAAATCGGAATTGGTGCATGTTTATCACAGCAAAGGAGGCAGAAACAATTTCTCGTGTGCTACGCGAATAAGAAACTATCGAAACGTCAACAAAGCTGGCCGACTATAGAGCATGAAGCTTATGCTATAGTATTGGTATTGAAAAAATTTGAACCGTGGATATTTGGTTCATCTGCGAAAATTGTAACCGATCACAATCCACTAGCATTTATTTACTATAAATGCTCCGCAATCATCCAAATTGCAATGATGGGCCATAATGCTGCAGAAATACAATCTAGAAATAGAACGTTGCCCTGGAAGAAATCTGGTTAATGCTGATGCATTATCCAGACTCCCCACGCGTGAACTTTGAACAATATTTACTATTCGTAATCACCGACATTTTATGCAATTAATAATTAATAGTTTTTCTTCGCGTTTCTAATTAATTTTACAATTTTGTGCAAGTAAGATATTTATGTAATTTGAAAAAGAGAAGAAAAATTTATCGGATAACAGTTATTTGAGGAAAGTGGTAAATTTGGATATTTTTTCAAGGAGAATTGTGTTGCAACATAATTAATTAAAGAAAACTTTAATAGAATCTGTTTAGAGGAAAAGATTTTCTACGTAGTAAGAATTTACTTATTATTTATGTAATTGAGAAGAATAGAAGTATATACTTGTTTAAGTAAACTGAATAGAGAAATTTTGATAATGTTTTCATTATGATCTTCATATGTAAAAGTAAGAAGCTAAATTTTATTTTCATTATTGGAATAATACTAACATGGGTATGTTTTAACATGTTTATAAACAATATCAGCTTGTTTTCGTTGGTTAAAAATTAAGAAATTGTTATAATAATAATAATGTTTCGAACCATTAGATGATGTGAAAATTTTTTTATCAATGTTTATGCAGTAAAATGTTTATTGCAGAATGTTTAAATGTATATGTAGATTTTTTTTTTCTTTTTTTCTCATTGATCACAATTGCTAGATTTTAATTTCCAAATTGATGACTGGTTTGTATACACCCTCAACAACAATCTTACGACGGGGGTGTAGTATCTAGCAACTGTTTGGCGATTTACAAAGCGCGCTTGGCGCGTTTAGTCTCTTCTGCTAGGAGGGTTGCTTTTTTTTAGAAGAGTTGAACGTTAGCCGCGAGAGAGAAAGGCACTCGACTTTGCTATGCTGTAAGAGCGATGTACTACTCCGAGATAAATATTTTACTTTGAATGTTAGTTTAATAAATGTTTTGTTTCATAGTTAAAATTATTCTTTCACAAAAGCTGGGATAACCTTATCAATGAATTAGCTTTCGCCCTTAGGACTGCCAAACACGACACGACTGGCAAGACACCTGCCGAGTTGTTTTGGGGCAGGAAGATTATATAACTGCGTTAGACAAGTTTTTTAATGTTCAAAAAAGGGCTCCTGCGTTTAAGATGTCCGATACACAGAAATTTCTGAAGTCTCACAGAGAAAACAGAAATCATACTATGATATAAAAAAAAAAGATGGGAAGTAAATTATAATGTGGGGGATGAAGTCTTAAAAATCAAACATTCACTTTCCTCTGTACTAGAAGTGGCTAAATTTTGTCCACGTTTCGAAGAGCCATTTTTCATTGAAAAATAACCCAGGAAGTGGTGGTGATTTTAAGAGCCAAGAATGGCGAGAAAATTGCGGCAAATATCTATCAAATTAAACCCTACTACAACCGAAACAAAATGAAAATATTTGAAGAGTTTTTGCAGGATCCGGCAAGGCAGATACGACCCTTAAGATGCGCCAAAGCCATCAACAAGGTCGAATAAAGGACGAAAAAGAAAAGCCGCCTTCCCCCCGAAGAAGAAACCAAGGTAACAAGAAGGTAAAGTAGCTGCCAGACAAGACAAGAGAAAACAAGACCAAATTCAACAAGCCGAAACTACGAATACTAGCAGAAAGAAGCGGGTAAAGGAAAGTGGCCGGAGCTAAACTACCGGAAAAAGAGGAAAGGTGAACCGTGTGAAAGGAATTTACGAAGAAAACATCCACAACTTCACCATAGGAATGCAGTTCCAAGGCAGGATGGGAATCCCGATTAGCGAGCGACCAAGGACCCAGCAACAGTGGACCAAAAAAGTGCCGAGGAGTTCGAAGGTACCGCTCCATCAAGCGACCTTCGCAAAAATTAGGGGAAAGGAGGAACGTCTCCAAAGGTCAAGAGGAAATGGCAAGACGAGGAGTGTGATAGTCATCCCTGATCCAGACGTCGATTGCACCAAATTTCAGTCTTCGCAACATTTCAAGAATGGGCGACATGATGCATAGCTGAATATCAAAAAAGATAAGTAAAATTTTCTGTTACTTTACTGAGTTAATTTTTCGTTTTTTACTACAAGTTGCAGAAGTTAACGATAAGTTTTACCTCAAACGAGATCAAGTTTTGACCCAAATGGGCAAGGAATAATTTTTACTCTTACATTTTCAATCACTCCTGAGTACAAGTACTCTAAGAATGGTATAAAAGCATTGTAAAAATACTTTGAGTATTGTATAAGTTTTATTAAAATGTTCTGTAAAGAAAAGATTTTAGTCTGAAGGACTTCTATAAAGTGAAATATAGTATTTAAATGTAAAAGAAAAAGCACATGCTATGAAGATAAGAAAATTAACAAAATATTTTGTTGGTAATGTCTGTTTTGCAAATGTTTAAAATTAATGAGATGTTAATGTGCTGTTATGTAAATGTGTTCTCTGAAGATTTAGAAGAACGTTGATGTGTTAAAAGTATTATACAAATGCAAAAAAAAATTTAAACTTCTGAGTTAAAAGAATGTGGCAGAATGAATGCAACTAGTGCTATGCATTGGAAAATTGTGCCAGATGTTGAATGAATGAAAGTAGGTCAGGTTCCCTGATGCTACATTTGAAAGTTAGTTCACCTTTTAGAGTAGTACCTCAGGATTTGGAGCTCAAACACGACCGTGTTTGATAGTTCTCTTTGTACAACACATGTCAGACAGCACGGGTATAGAATTTACATAATGATATGATTGAAATAAATAAATGAGAATAGCGGACTTCTAAAGGAATATGTTCATGTTATTTGCCATCTACTATGTTTGTATAAAGTACTAAATTAGTTTTTCATCCAGATCTCTGGAAGCAGCCAGATAAATGAGAAGAAAAAGATTTTATTTTAGATTCAAGTACAGATGAAGAATCTTTGTCTCCAGAAGAAAGTCATTGTAAAAATACATAAACAGTTTCTACATTAGAAATAATTGCAAAGGATTGGCCTCATTATAAACTTTTCAACAAGGTCATTTAGACCTAGTTTTCAAACTACTAAATTCTGGTGGGAAATATATAAACAGTTTAAGTTTTACTACAGTTTATTTTATTTTAAACTTTGCTATCCTCTTTTATTTTTCATATCTGGCCAGAATAAGTGCAAGCAGGATTTTTATGCTAATGAGTTTGCAACTGTAAAAGGTATTTAAAAAATGGCTTCTAGCCAAGAGAGAGAGTGAGCCTTTCTGTTGCCCTGCTACATGCATGCTTTTCAATCAGTTTGTGTCTTTTAGGCCAGTTTTTTTTTTCCTGCTGATATAATAGGCGTATTGTAGCATTTGCATCTAGCTCACTACTTACGTAGGTTCAAAGGTCTATCTAGCAGCTTTCGCATAGAAAAATAGCAATTTTTGGCCAGCCTTCTATTGCTTAATATTAAAATAATAATAATAAAAGAACTGCATTTGTTTAGCAGGTGCACCTCAGTGGCTATTTTCATTGAAACTACAACAATGTACAATTTTATAGAACTCATATTGTAATCTGAACTATTATCTATAGCTACCACAACGCATTTTGTAACATTTGGAGGATTTTCTAATCTCACAGAATAGGCCATGTGCTTCGCCAGGGCAATTTCTTTTCCCTTTCTTTTGCTCACATTTTGTTTTGGGGAAGGGGCTATGCCAGAATCCGGGAATACTGATCAAAACAAAGAAGTCACATGATCCGTGCATTCAAATGGAACATTGTCTTCCACCCTATATGATGAGAATGAAATTTCCACGTTTGCAACAAAATTGACATTCTTGAAGAACAATGATGATATGCTTTGTGAAAGCAGTATCGTCATTGGAATGGCATGGAATTAACATCTGATTTTCATATAGTTTTAGTGCTTATTAGATTGATTACATGTGCTTTCTGCAATCATCATGACCTCTACATGTCCATGAGACTGAAAAGTCAGAATTGCCCACAGAATACAGCACACGATTTTCTAAAAATCTGGAAGTATATAAACATGGCTACCTTTCACTGTAACTGTAGCCTGTATTTTTGAAGAACTTTTTGCCTCTCTGAAAGTGGCTTGGTAAATATATTTATCATTTTAGCTTTTAGTAAAATAAATGCAAGAAACATATATACCCATGTTTAATGGCTTCAACAGGCAACATACTGAAACCTGCCATAACTCATATAGCACACCACTAGAATCAACATGACAATCTATTGCGATGTCAGCATGACGTTTCGATTCGATATGATATATCCTCCAACTGTTGTGAGTCAATATGATCCTTTTAACATCAGCAAAATTACAGATGTTAATCTCTCACTTTTGCTCACTCACATAGAACAGTCATGTGATTGTAACTTGGCACATTTTATAGCACTTTTATTACATCCTTAATTCCATAACAGAGCGTAGAAAATGGAAAATCTATATAGTTGGCATCTCCACCTAAATATCATCAAAATAATGATGTGGAACATGGATATTATATGACATACCTATATGTGTAAAATATTGATGTGCATAACATATACTTATCAATTTTCCCACGTCCAAAATTACATATAATAAAATCTTACAAAATATTTATAATTATTCTCATATAACACAAATAGTGCTTTAAGCAATAATTTATTTTCCAATATAAATACAGAAATTAAAAAGTCGTCAATATATACATACATATTACGAAAATATTCTATATCAGCAACAAATGTTGGCAATAGATAATCAGTTTAATACTTCAGGCTTCTAATGTACTAATGATGAACATAACAATGAGAATGAGCAGAAATTAGAATAAACTCTAGAAATTTGTTCAATGGTTGTTTATAACAAAAAACTTGTTGAAATATATGAACAGATTGCTAAAATGTGGTCACACACTGCTATTTTTACATTAATTGATAAACTTGTTGATTGATAGTCCAAAAGCATCAAGCACTTACATTCTCTGATTGCAAAGTGTTGTTGTGAATACTGATACTACACTAAATCAAAAAATTATTTAACACTTGCTTTTCTCAAAGCATTATGGCAAAACTAGGCAGAAAATTGGAGATATAAACAAAATAATTTTAAAAACATTATTTCATCCCTGTTTGATTTTGTCTTTACAATGAAATAGAAATATAATGATTACAGAAATAAACTGAACTACAATTGCTTTGCCACTTTAAACAGCAAATGCACTTTTTAATCATTTATAAGCTTTAATGATTTAAGATTAGATAAGAGGTAAGACTTAAATTGCTCTCTTCGGACTGCATGCTGGAATTGGCACTTAGCACAGCTAAGCCTAACTTTGGAAAAAAAAATTGCATTAATTAAATTTGTGGTCCACCTGTTCCAAATTTTGGGTATATTATAAAAGGAACACTCAGGTAGTTGTCAGAATTAATTTGCAAACTCTATCATTATATTTTCCCTGCCATTTGACATATACACAATGTTTCGCTAAACGATACACAAAATATTTGTCTCAACGCTAGCCAAATTTTAAGAAGAATGAATAAAACCTCTAAGACAAGAGGATATATATTTCCATATCACTAAAAATATAAACAAAAGTATTCAGAAGCATTGAGATCATCTGACACAGTTAACAGCCAGCTCCATTTATTTACATTACTCAAATCACAATTTTCACTTTGATTCCGAAACAAAATATCAAAAATAAAAAATACTGCAAAAGAATGAAGGTTCAATCTCAAAAAATTCTGTCATAACATATACTAATTCAATGTTCTAGAAGGTTCAGTCTCAAAAATTTCTACCATAACATATACTAATTAAATGTTCTATCTAAAAATTTATATGTGATACACCCATCCTAACAGCCCAGTTAAAGGACAATTCATATATGATACACCAAATCTAAGATACAGTTGGGGGTCAATGCACATATAACACATGTGTCCCAAAACTGTTAATAGCTAAAATTTCCCAGCTTTAAAATCAATTAACATATTATCATAATAAGGGATTCTATGGGAAAAAATTCAAAACACATACTACATAAATATATATAACAATCACAATTCGATTATCAATATTTGCCCACTAATGTTGTGCACAGACATTCCTATAACAGAAGCTAATGCAATTCTCTCAGTTAGAATGAAGAAAATGGTGTTTAAATGTAAAAAAAAAATATTTAAAACAAAATGGAAATAAAAGTGAAATCTGATAAATTTAAAATTTGTAATCTGAAATATGTGGCATATTCATAACCATTTTAATTTTATAATTAAAAAAAGCTTTACATAACTTTATAATTTTTATAAAGAAATATGATTTACATATTCACCATTTTTAAATCCAATGCAGCTTGTACTACTAGTGTGTAATAAATATTATTCAGGGATTTTACTGCATTCTTTAGCACCTCTTGATGGAATCAAAACATGATAAACTTAAATACTAAGTCTTTCTCCAAATTTTTTCAACCATTACCACCCATAAAACAAACAATACTTCATCAAACTTAAGTAAACATTGTAAGTAAAATATTAAAAAAGTATAAACTAGTATTAAGGATAATCTAAAAAGTAAAACATTGTGTGATCTGTTTTCTCCTATGCCACAGTTTAGAATTATTATTTTTAGAGAGTAATAAAAAAGAATACCATGATGCTTTTGAACCAATCCTTGCTCTGATCTATGGTTTTATGACAAATGAATGGTACACTGCACAAAAAAACAAGACAGTTCTATATCTCCCGTTCTACTGGGCCGATTGATGATATTCAAATTGCGTTTTCCATCTCTTGAAAGCACGACTTAGGATATGTATTAGATTTATGCATAACATTGTATTTTTGACACAAAATCGGATCTTTTCTGAAATTACATGCCAATTTTTTTCCATATTTCGCTTCTACGACTCAAATTATGCCAAACTGCCATGTTTTGTAAAAATCGCAAGAGTAGTTTTTAAAAAATTAGTTCTCAAAATTTTACCTCCTCAATGTTAATTCAATTTGGCATGTATTTATTAAAATATCTTTTTTTATGAAACTTATTTGATTCCTTCTTACACAGTTCGAAATTTAGGTTCATTCCAAATAAAATTCACTCATTTTTTATGATTTATTTTTTTAATTTGTATTTTTACAAATTTTTCAAAAAAAATTTTGAATTACAACCTATAAAATTTTTACAATCATCTTAAAGTAGATGTATTTCTGCACACCTACAAAAAATTAGAACTTTTTATTCAAAATTTCCGAAGATATACGTTAATTTATATATTGGCACGTTTTGAAATTTGCCATATTTGTTGAAAGCAATAATAACAAAAATGTGGTTTACGCACTTTGTTAAAATTATTAGGAAGTAGAACGATGTAACTTTTTTTCTTCTCATCCACAATGTAAAAATGCAGGAACAACATCACTTTTTTCCCTCGCCTGCACAATGGAAGGGAAGGAAAATAGGTAGCTACATATTAAGAAATTTGCAAAGTGAATTATTCTCGGATCAAACAGAAAAAAATTCGCCAAGTTAAATTTTTGAATTTCTCCATAAATTTCACATTAAATTTTACAAAATTTAATACTTAGGCATAATTTGAGTCGTAGAATAGAAATATGGAAAAAAATTGGTATGTTATTTCAGAAAAAGTCCGATTTTGCGTCAATATTAGAACAAAGATATATATAAATCTAATATATATCCTAGTCACATAATATATAGTCACACTTTTGAGACATGTAAAACACAATTTGAATTTCGTTAATTGGCCCAGCAGAACAGGAGATATAGAACTGCCCCCCGCAGTATACATATAAAACCCACAGTGCAAAAGAAAAACAAGTAAATTCTATTATAGGTGTCAATTAGCAATGTGAGTATCACAAATGAATACAAATTATTTCTTAAGAATTAACAAATTTGAAGAAACGAAGATAATATTAAAAGAAAAGGTTATCAAAGAATAAAAAATGAATCTCTTTTTAATTATATATTTTTTTAAATTAGTTAATTAAAATACATCAAATGTAAGTGATCAAAATAGAGACATTAAAGGAAATAATTATCCAACACAGTTTTTTGTATGTGCAAAGATGATAAAAAATGAGAGAGGTAATAATGAATATACTTATAAAAGTCATAAGACAGGATCAGGAAATTAAATGCTCATAGTGAAAAGCAAAAAAACAAATGAATATCACAGAAATATATGTGCTTCCTGTTAGTTTGAAACACTCTTGATTTTTCTAAAAGTGTACATGATAAATCATACTTCTAATTGTTAAAGTAAATTTGTTATTATCTGAACATTATAATTGTTCTAAATGATTATAAAGATATTTCACTAAAATGCTCAAGTTTTTATGTCAGCGAGATAAGAGAGATATAAAATACTCGTGCCACAAAATAAAATTAATCAGAAAGTATGCTTTAAAATTGATTTAAAGAATATAAAAAAGCTAACTCTTGCTTAGAAAGACTTTCCCTTATATTAAAAAAGCATAATGAAAAACTCTGTCAGAACTATTAATTAAAAAGGCTATAATTTCCATAAATTAAGTACCATTTTGTGACAAAAATAACAAAATATGTATTGAAGGCAATGCCATGTGCAGTTTGGTGGTAACAAGTATTCATATCAATTATTTTATAACAAAAGCATTTCCTGCTAATTAAATGCCATAAGATAGTTATGAGATTTAGGAGAAGGAACAGAAATTAACAAAATTTTAATCAATATATACTTAAAAAAAATAACATTAATATATAAATAATTAGCAAAATCTTAAGTTACAAACAACAATGCAATGCTCCGGTATATATTAAGATTTTATTATTACTTTGCTTTTATGCTTTCCTCCTACCCTTAATTTTAAAATGACTGATTTAATACAAAAAGAAAGCTTTGTATAGTTAATAAATATACAGCATAATATATTTTTATTGTCTGTATAAATTAATGATTATTTAGGAGGAGGGAAATGAGATTCTTTATTTTATCTTTACAAATAATGGTTACATATGCATTACACATACACAATGATTATTAGTAATACATACACATTGCTGTTTGTTTTAGATAACTATAACCATTTTACAAAATTGTATTTTTTAACAGCACTAGCAGGTTTACATTTATGTTTCATCTTCTATATACATATTTATTTATTTATTTACACAAACTCCCAAGTGTCCAAAAAAAATAATAAAATATAAAATAATAGAGAAATTAGGATACCTAATGAGGTGCATGTAAACTGCAAGAAAATCTAAGATAAATTCCAAATCTTGATTGAGTAATCATCACTTATCTATTTTTACAGTAACAAGACAGAAACTGCACATTTATCTAATGCTTTATTCATTTATTTAACTGAAAACATATTTTTCTCTTCACCTGCCATGCTTTCAAAAAAAAAAAAAAAGACTGCGGATGCGAAAACAGGAAAAAAGTTATTGATTACTGTATGAACAAACTGAAGGAACATAACTATAAATGCCTGCAAATTTCAATATTACAGTAACTAAGATAAAAACTGAATTTCAGACAAGTAAAACATGGAAGAGACACAAGTCAGATAATAAATCTTCTAATAACTGAAAATATTACCTATCAAATTACCAGCTAATGCAAATGTTAGCAAACTTATATACTTAGAAAACACTCTAAAAGTTACTTTTTAGCCATGGAAAATGAAATAATTTCACTGTTAAGTTGGAATATACAGGCTTTTAAATGCCAAAAGTAAAGTTACAATCAATGCTGAAATCAGTAAAAAAATTTATATACATAGAATTTAGCACCTCTGCTACGGAGGCAATTTGTTAGCATCCCTGCGTACACAATTTCAAATATCATATATACCACATATGATCTTAAATTAGTTGAATTTTGCTTTAATTTACATTTACATATTCACAAAAATTTTATCATTTTTTCAGCAAAACTGATTTATACACAACACCTATGTAGCACATTCATTATAGTCATGAATTTTAAAATTCTTAATATAATCAATCCACAACAGATACAATTCTCATAACACACATAAGATCACTAACTAAATAATAATATTAAAATAACTTCCAATCATGTTTCACTGAAATAAATTGAGGCATTTTTTAAAATCCTGTTAGCACAGCAGAAATTCATTTAATTATTAAGAGATTTAAAAGGCCACTGCTTTAAAGCTATGTTCCAAAATATTATTCATTAGAATTTAAGTCCTCTAATGTAGACCTCTGAAGGAAATCTCTTTTATCAGTTAAAAATTTTAAGGAGCATGGAACAGTATCCTTTCAACAGCAGCATTCACATCTCCAAAAGTTGCAATTAAAGCTGAAAAATAAAATATGCATATTAAACATGCAATTTTTAAAACTGAAATAAGTAATTAAAACAAATGACTGCTTTAAAAATTGCAGAAATACCTCTCTCTTGAAAATACTTATTTTCCAAGCTTTAACATTTAAAAACTTTATAACAATAAAAATATACAAATATACAAGGGTTAAAACTTTAACAGAAGCAACCATTCAGTTACAACTCACACAAAAGAAGCATCTGAATGAATTGCCCTTCAAATAATCACCAATACTGTATACAACATGCCAATGGTGTGGAAACCATAGCACATCTGCAGCACTGCCCGTTTTGTTAATGGCTGAAGTAAAGTGGTGTAAGCCAGAAAAATATTTGAAAACAAATGACATGAAATCCAGCAAATAAGGTTGTGAATAAAATACTTCTCAGCTCATAAAAATCAGCTACATGCACCTAAAACATGGTAATTACAAGTAAAATTCCAAAATATGAACAATACTGCATACTGACTGACTGTCTTTAATGAGTATGCACTAGGATACATGCCGTCATATATGAGAATCAACTTAGCCTTTACAATGCTAGGGTTTTGATAAACTTCTGATTTTTATGGTGACCCTTTCTATGATACCACTTGTTCAAATCTCACCTGGCCAAATAATATAACATAAAAAAGCCTCTTCTTCATTGCGTAAGCGGATTTAGGCCACTTCTGCATTTCTAAAATTTTTGTCAAGCACAGTGTGACTATAAATGATTTTTTATATCACCAACTTATACAAGACTACTATTCTTATCTTGACCTAAGTAGACTTCACATTTACTTCACAATACATAGCAAAGAAAATCCATTTACTGAGAGGTAATTTAAGTATCAAATTGATATATAGTATTAAGTCAGAAACACCAGTTCTATTTTAGGGCATACATGCATCAGTACTGTTACTCTTAAGGTCTGAACCTCTGTGAATATATTTTATTTTTTTTTACCTGTTATACTTTCTCATTTATATAAAACTAGCGGAAGTACCTGATGACAGTTAAATTAGATAGAGAGTAATGCATCTCACAGCAGAGAGAACGATTCCGTTGTAATCCTTAATATGATTAATCTAATAATAATGCAAAAAATACGATTCATAGTCATACATTTTTCAATCTGATGCGATATGGAACACACATAAAAAGTTTCCATAGAACAATAAGCTAATTCTCCTTCATTATATCAGGAATAACGGCATGCAGTTTTTAATGATTTTGGTCTTTGTAATCAAATGGTCATAAAAGCTCTCAAGTTCCATCCAATATTTCACCTATGTCCAATTTTAGTTGATTAAATGTTACAAAAACTGATAATAATAGATCAGAAACAAGTAACACGAATAAACAAATACACATTCTTCTTTATATATATAGATTTTGTAAAACTTACAAATTTTTGATTAACAAAGTCTACAATTTGAAAGCGAGCAGTAGCAACACTTTTCGAAATAAAGCATTTTTATCTCCAACACGCAAGACTGTTGCCACTCAGAAAAATGAGTGCGAAAATTAGTGCTCTGAGAGTTTTTAATTAATATTTTGGCTGATTAAAGTTGTACAAAGACGAGAATAATCGAAATGTCTTCCCACGAATTTTTGGAAGCGGGAATAATGTATTTAATGTTTGGTGATGCTATTTTTATTTCATCGTAAAACTTACAAATTTTTTATTAACAAACTCTAGGATCTGAAAGCGAGCAGTGGCAACAACTTTCAAAATAAAGCAGATTTTTCATCTCCAGCTTGTAACACTTTTGCCACTCAAAAAAATGAGAGCGAAAATTATCATTTTTCAGAGTTTTTAATTAATATCTCTGATTTTAGTTTTTTTTTTTTTTTTTTGAAAAAAGTGGACATCAACCTTTTCCAGAACCAGAAAAAAATTGTAGATAGTTTGGTAATAATAGCTATAGTAGTTACTGAGTTAATAGAAGACAAACCAACAAACCTAGTATATATATTTATATATACTAGCGGAAGTACCTGATGCCAATTAAGTTAGATTGAGAGTAATGCGTCTAACAACAGAGAGAACGATACCGCTGTAATCCATCTCTAATAACGATGCAAAAAATACTATTCATACTAATACATTTTTCAATCTGATGCGATATGGAAATCACATAAAATATTTCAATAGAAAAATAAGATAATTATTTCTTATTATGTCAGCAACAATGGCATGCAGCTTTTAATGATTTTCATCTTTTTAATCAAATGGTTGTAAAAGCTCAAGTTCCATCCAATATTTTACCTACATTCAATTTTAGTCGGTTAAATGCGGCAAAACATTTATCATAATTAATTAGAAATCAATAATGCAAACAAACAAACAAACATTCTTCATTATATATATAGATAGATTTTGTAAAACTTCGAAATATTTGATTAACAAACTTTACGATATGAAAAGCGAGCAGTAGCAAAATGTTTCGAAATAAACATTTTTATATTTAACATGCCAGACAGTTGCCACTCGGATAAATGAGTGTGAAAATCAGCGCTTTCAAAGTTTTTAATTAATATTTCAGCTGATTAAAGTTGTACATAAATGGGAATAGTCGAAATGGCTTCCCACATATTTATGGAACTGGGAATAATGTATTTAATGTTTGGCAATGCTATTTTTATTTCATCATAAACCTGGAATTTTTTTATTATCAAACTCTATGATTTGAAAGTGAGCAGTGGCAAAGCTTCTGGAAATAAAGCAGATTTTCATCTCTAGCTTGCGACACTGTTGCCACTCAGAAAAATTAGGGCGAAAATTATCATTTTTCCAAGTTTTTAATTAATATCTCTGATTTTGGCTACTTTTTTTTTATTTCGAAAAAAAATGGACATCGACCTTTTCTGGGACCCAGAAAAGAACTGTAGAATATTTGGTGATGATAGCTATAGTAGTGACTAAGTTATTAGAGGACAAACCAACAGACTTTCTTCTTTACGCAATCGATATTATCACTGAGTCTTCAATTATTTAATTCAACATATTCTTAAAAATTTTAACTTGGAATTATGTAGAGATAAATAAATGCAATATTTTATTCAAAATAAGAGCATCATTACATGCATTACACATAATAAAACTAAACCTCCCTCTTATGGAATTTCCTAAATTAAGCAATATAATGTAATTATACTGAGAATGGATACTTTTTTAAAAAATCAAAAGAAATACAAATTAACCCTTTCAAACAGCACATTGTTGTTTAAGATTTTCCCTTCAGATGAACGAGAGTCGAAAGGAATGCTCCCGCAGGATGAGAATTTTGCATCATGAAACCTAACTTTACAAAAAGAATCAAAAAAAAAAAGTCCTAACATCATAATTTTTGGTACCATTTTAGATTATTACTTAGACTATCATACACATTAAAATTAGCATTTAATAGTCTTTTTTTCCATACTTTACATGAAAATACATTACAAAAATTGCTTACTTTAAAAATAATTTTCAGATGAGGTATTAAAATTAAACTGCCAAACACAGTAATAAACCTGAAAATTAATTTTAAAAAGTACAAGAAAGACTATTTACAAGAAGAAATAACAAAATCTTTCACAGCAAGTGGAAGGCAGGCATTCAAACAGCTCAATTTCTGATAATATGCACATACCAGAATCACTAGAAATATCACTTTATGAAAATGAATCATCACTCTCATCCATGTTATTAATTGGCTCATTTACTTTGTCAGTATGCTTTTCCTCTGACAAATAAAGATTTCTCGCCATAATAAACTGGAGCCAAGGCTTTTTAAAATAAAAAGGGATGAATGCAAAAACACAAAGCGCAACAGAACTATATATAGTAAGCCTAAATGACAAAGTAGTGAAAAAAGGAATAAAAAAAGGATTCGGAGGAATACTAGAAATGTGAATGTTCATATTACATGGCGAGCTAAAGAGCTAAGCCTTGTTTGTTTACATTATGCTTTCCCTCCTCGGTCATGTTTCTCTCATTTCAAGTAGAAGGTAAAATCTACATGTACCTCAAGTCATATGGACATACAATGCCATCTTGTGGAAAAAGTTAGCATTTAAAATGTTTCAGAACACTGACACAAATGTGTAATGACCAGAGGCGAACAAGAAAATGTTCTGAAACATCAGTGTGCCAGTTGGGAAATGAGTGTGTTTCTTGCTGGCATGTATGCATGACACTCAGTGAGAAAATGTTGAGCAATATAATGTAATTATGTTGAAAAATAGATAAGTTATAAAAAAACTCCAAAGAAATGCTCTAATAGAATAAAAAAAATATGAAAGCTTTTATACCTTGTAAATTTGCATGCCTATTAACAAAACCCATCATGTGCATCTGCTCTAACTGGCTTCGATATCTTTCTTCAGGAGGACTTTCAGTCTGCCAAAAAAAAAAAAGCAAATGTAACTTACATGTTCAAAACTTTAACAAAGGTTATTAATTCATAAAATACATAATCCAATCAAATGCTAATGTGCACTGATAACAAAAGGCATTTATAAACAGAAATGAAATGATAAATATATCATACATGCCATGTCTCCAAAAAATAAACGATGAGATAACATAACTGTTTGATACCCTAACAACAAAATTGAATTTCTCAAATGATTCTTGAGTTTAATGACACACAAATATCATAATGGTCATGACAATTATATAATAAAATACCTCACATTATGCAATGCCTAAGTTTGATTTATTAGTTAACTGAATACAAATGACTTCTGTTTTGGTTTTTGCCAAATACCATAATGTTTTGTGCAAAGGTAATATGAAATGTTCTTTTTAACATTTTCTTCTTCATAATTTTTGAAGTACAATAATTTTCTCTTATCAGCCTTATTGTAACCCCTTTTTTAGCCCATTTCTATCAAAATTTGTAGACGTAAATCAATTTCATTTCAATGTACTCACAGACAAATACACTCTTAGACCACATAAACGACGCACCAAGGAGGAGTTATCCGAATGGGACGAAAATTGGTAGAAGTGATGTACATGTACAGAAAAACAAATGATTGCAGTTTGAGAAAAACTGGATGATTTATTGAAGTGATAGAGCTTCACAAAGTGAAAAAGTCAGTAACACATGTGTACACCTCTGGCCCTTATGCAAGCAGTTATTCGGTTTGGCATCGATTCATAAAGGTTGCGGATGTCCTCCTGAGGGATATCATGCAAAATTCTGTCCAACTGGAGCGTTGGATCGTCAACATCCCGAGCTGGTTGGAGGGCCCTGCCCATAATGCTCCAAACGTGCTCAATAGGAGAGAGATCCGGTGACCTTGCTGGCCAAGGTAATATTCGGCAAGGAGTAGAAACATGTGCAGTGAGGGGGCGGGCATTATATTGCTGAAATGTAAGCCCAGGGTGGCGTGACATGAAGGGCAACACAACGGGCCTTAGAACTTCGTCGGCGTACTTAGAACTCCGTCTATGAATGGTCCTTGCAGTCACTGAAGCACTAGTTTCACATACAATCGATGATAATGATGCATCTGGGGCTGTCAGTGCCACTCTGACGATTGCTGGGTCTTCACGCTCTGTTGTTTCTCTTGGCCTACCGCTTCCTTCTTGACACTATGTGCCACCTCGGTTCACCAATTCCTGACAACATCGTCTAATAATGGCATCGCTCCTGCTCAAATGTCGAGCTATTCGCCAATAAGACCAACCGGCTTCTTTAAGCCCAACTACACAACCTCTCTCAAATTCTGACATCTGCGCATATCGTTCGCGCACCTGTATGTGAGGCATATTTACTGTCTACCAGAGTACACGGAATGAAATTCGTGAAGAATTTATGACCTCAAATTGTAATTCTCCTCTTAAATATCCTGCCAGTTGCGCAGATCAGATGTACTGTAGCGACAAACGTTCATTCATTGGCAGCCAAAATGAAAAATTTTGCATTTTCCGTCAAAACCTGCATGCATATCAGTTTGTGTCCAATTTGCTTTATATCTTCTAAGTGCATCTTTTTTTTTTTTTTTTTCCTAGAGTGTATATAACTTCATCCAGAAAGTTAAATTAACCCTCTGGCATAGATTTTTGGATCTGTTCATGAAGACATATTTAAACAGCACTTGTTAAATTAATATAGTTCCTAACTGTAGTCTCTCTTTTCATAAAATTTCCATTCATTAAGATGATATTTACATCATTTAGTTTGGTTTATTTGATTATGGCAAAGCACTCGAGGGCTCAGTGGAGAACTTTCTAAGGGAAACTGGTTTGTATTCGTATACATATTACACATGGAAAAGCCATGAAAATGCCCATGCAGCTACCCCATTTGTGGGATTCGAACCGAAATAGCAGTATTCAGAGATTTTACCACTTGGCTGATGGTAGGCATTTACATCATTTAAGAAAGTAAGAAAGAAAAATGTCTTAAATTATAAGCTAATATAGCAAACGAGAAAAAATCTTTATGAATGACTGAATTATGAATGACTGAATAAAGACAGTCACGCCACTCAGGAGGTTAAATAATAATAATACTGTTTCACCTCTTCTCCCAAAAGGTTGCCAGATTTAAAGTAGTTGAATGATTGCCATAGAGGACGAGGTGCTTTCTTTTCCTATGTTGTAAGGAGCGATGTTCTGCTAAGTTAAATTATATACAGGAATGTTATTTTAACAAATATTTTGTTTTGTTTTGTCAAACTGTGCCTTTTTAACCACGAAGCCATTACTACATACTCCATTAAGAGAACAGCTCACAGCAGTGAAAACAGATGGATATGCCTAGCATTTGAAAGAGGTTCACATTTCTGAATGAGAATAAAAGCATAAGAATTATTTAGTTCTGAAGTTTGAAAAGTTATATATACACAAAAGAAAAAAAAATGTTCAAAAACATAAAAAGGATTTCGTAACAGCTTTATTGGAAACTGGCGAAGAAGCAACTATAGATTTGAAGCTGCCAGAGCTGAAACACAAACTACAGAAGCAGAGAATACATCAAAGATGCTGGTTTTGTGAAAGACATTCTGATTACTACAGTGGAGAACAGAAAAAGATAGGAAAAAATGGAAAATGAGAATAGAAGACAGAAAAGAAAAAAGTCAAAAAAATACAAATCAAAGAAGAGAGACCGAGAATAGAGAGAAAACATGAAACACAATTAGCGAAGATTCGAGCAATTCAAAATGAAGGAAGGAGAAGTCAAGACACCTTCAATCCAAAAACTGGCCAAGAAACAGATTTCACTCAACAAGCTGATCAAAGGAGTAGAAACACTGACTACAGAAGTAAAAAAGAAAGCAGAAAGCACAGAATATATTTTTCAATTCTATTGAAAGAACGCACAGGAAAGTTCCAGAAGAATTCAAAGCAGAAATATTACTGAAACTAAATATCAAACCACTCCTCAAGCCTGCTTAGAAAATTTTAGAACTAAATGTTATTCTGGCAAAACACATATCCAGTTTGTTTCATGACTGACAGCCACAAATGAATTATTACTGTAAAGATTTTGAAATACTTAAGGAGTTAATTATTTCAGATAAATTATTTAAAGCTTTAGATGGAGAAGCAGCAGCACACATTGCAATCTAAGGAAATAAATGGTTGTAGCCACAAGAATTATCTAAAGAATATGATATCTATTTCACAGTGAAAGAAAAATCCATTTGATGAAGTCCGAAATGAAATTAAACAACAGCCGAGATTCATGGATATAACATGCACACAAAATAAATATATTCCCCCACACATGAGAAGAGAATACTCAAAACAAGAATAGTAGCTAAAGTAGGCTCATCTTATCTAAAACGCAAATTCGAAGAATGTATCATCGAACCATTGCAAATATTAGATGTTTTTATCAACTCAAAAAAAATATCGAAGCTACCATGGACTCTAGAATGCAGATACAATCGCACATTCATCACTCATTCCAGATTTAGAAGCCAGAGAAGGAAGTAAAATCATGCTAACCCCTGCTTTCAGACAAACGATTAAAGCAATAGTTTACTGCATGCCTATTTATTATAAGAATCATGAAAGTAATTTATTTAATTTTGTGGATACATTAGTTACAGTGACCAATAAGCTAAATTTGCCATGTTCAATAACTCCAGAAATACACAAAGTGTTTGACTAATTCTGCTGGAGAAGAACTAAACATTGATATTTTAGAAAGAAATAACTCTGAAGGAGAAAACTTGCAGTCTATTTGCCGAAGCACAGAAAAACAAGTGCTCGCTTTTTCTATGTTGTATGAGCAATGTTCTGCTCCGAGTTAAATTATACAGCTTAATGTTATTTTAATAAATATTGTTTCGTTCCGTCAAATTGTGCCTTGTTAACTCTGAATTTATAGTTCAATTAGTGGCTGTTGCTTATGCCCTATGATTTTTAAGATTTGTGCACAGAATTCAGATGCTAACAGGGATAATGAATATAAAATAATGAATCACTCAGAAAGAAAAGAAAGCTGCTGAAAGCATTATGAAATACATCAAACAGCAACTTAATTCAACAGCCATTACATTTATGGCATGATTTTGCTTAAAAACAGAAACTAAAACTGATAGGAGAAAGAAAAAATTAATTACTTTTAATTGAATAATTGAAAATTTAACAACTGTGCAGCATATATATAAATTTTTAATCCGATTTACAATTCATAACAGCTGAAGACAGAATATGTATAAGACTGTATTCTGTCTTACACGATCTTTTTTAATTAACCATTCATTTGTTTATTATGCCCAAGATCTGACCCTTATAGGGTGGTTAATATGGTGCTTATTACAGTCTAAATCAGTCATGGTTTTGGGCTTGCATCAGTAACAAGCATAATCATACTAGCAATAAAATGAAAAGATTTTAACAGATATAAATACCCATTTATCAATAAACGCTTCTAAATCTCTTTTTCAGAAGTTTAAATTCTCTGTCTTACAACAAATAAATTTCAACAAAAAAAAAAAAAAAAAAAAAGAGAGAGAGAGGAAGGCAACAGGGATATCATATTTTCAAATTACTTTAGTAGAGAAATTGCAATATTATTAACACTGGTCGTAGTTTGGGCTTGATTTCCAGAGGTGAAGGCAACTAAAAGCATAACAATTTCCAAAGAACTTCTACCCAAGGGCAAAAAGAACACAAATCAGCTTCCTATACAATTAAAAAAGTTCTGAAAGAATCTTTCTAATGACATACAGCCCTAACATTCTATTTTGCAGCTAACTATTCATTTCTCCAGTCAACTGAGCAGCTGCACATCACCTTCAATAACTTTTGTTTCCACACTCTTTTTGAGACATTTGGTTTCATATACACTGCTGGGCACCCAAACTGCAACACCAAGAAAGACAAGAGATATCACAACAAAATTTATTTAGTAGATAACATGTTGACCAAGTATCAAACGATAACATTTATAGACTGTGGAGTGTGGTTCCTTCCAGAATCAGTAGCCAGAGTAGCCGCTATTGTTGGAAATCACCGCTGCCACATGCCTTGGCATTGATTCAAAGAGACTTTGGATGTGTTCTTGGGATACAGCAGACCAAGCAGATTCCACACATTGCCAAAGTTGATCTGGTGTGACAGCTTGGGATGTAATCTGGGTCAATCGTTCAGCAACCATGGACCACATGTTTTCTATCGGCGAAAGATACGGACAGCGAGCCGGCCAGGGAAGCAATTCAATCTGGCAATTGATGAAGAACCCTTGGACAATGCATGCCACGTGAGGTTGTGCGTTATCCTGTTGAAATATGGCTGTGGGCAAGCCCTGAAGGTAAGGAAGGGAAACTGGCTCCAACACCTCAGAGATATAGCGCTGGCTGTTTAAAGTACTGGCAATGCGTACTAGAGGAGTGTGAGAGTGATATCCAATATCGCCCCAAACAATAATACCCGGTGCAGGACCAGTGTGGCCCATTCTGCCGTCTACATCCTTCTTTCATCGCACCATTGGTGGCATAGACGTTTGTGGTTCTGCATCAAGGGTAGATGAAGCAACGGACGTCTTGCGGACAGACCACTCTGCTGTAAATGGCGTTGAATGGTACGCACAGACACTGGATGATGTGTTACAGACTGAATGTGCTGGGCTATGGTTCGTGATGTGACTGAGGCATTCGTCACTGCCATGCGCACAATGTTCCTGTCATCACGTGAAGTGGTGCACTGAGGTGGATGCGATCGAACATGTCGGTCCATCATACCCTCCTGCATCTAATGCTCACATATCTGCATTAAAGTTGTTTGGTTTCGTACAACACGACTACCAATTTCCCTGAAAGATAATATACACTCTCGATATGCCACTATCCTTCCTCTGTCAAACTTGGATACTTGATCGAATGATGATTGTTGTTTACTACGAGGCATAATTGATCGTTTTTTTTTTTAAACCACAAGAAAAACACAATTGCCGAACTTGAAATCGACGAAAACTGCAAGCCTTAAATAGCGCTTTGAAGTGGCGCCATCGGCGCGCGTGATGTGCGTCTGTGCTCAAATTCTAATCATTTGCATATCTCACCTCCACTAATGCATGTTGTAAATTTCATGTTATTTGCATGCTTCCTTCAGGGTGTTGCATTTACGGTGGCCAGCATTGTATGATATTCTTACCCAAAACTTTACAGACAATGCCATCTAAAACTGATTAAGATAACATAATCTTGTATTATCCTCCTATTTAAATCATTTTGAAACTAATATAAAAAGAGTCTTAAAAATATTTTATGTAAATCATTATAAAAAATACTTAGCACTAATGGGTTCTAACTATTTTAGAATCTTAAACATCCATCAGATATTACTTACAAAATTAACTATTTATCTTTAAAATATATATATAATATGGAGACTAGAAGCCATTCGGATGGCATCATAAGGATGATACCTAGTAATATGAATTCAAAAATAAAGCCACTATTAATTATGGATAACGATTTGCTACTGAAACATTATAATAATGTGAAGCTTCTAAAAAAGTCTAAAAGTATCTTTAAGAAACAACCCATTGGTGGAAAAATAGTTCACGACGGTATAATAGAGAACAACCCTAAATAATAGGGGGAGTATTAAATAATGCTTTAAAAATTTCTATTTTGTACATTATATATATAGAAACAAAAGTTTAGAAATTTCAAAATTAAGATTATTAGTTATTTTGTTTTTGCATTTTTGATTTATATTCTTCCTGTTAGCTAGTTTACTACCACTTTTGATTTAATTATTATCTGTTGATATGTGTGAGTGTATATAAATTTAATTATTAATTTGTTACATTCGACTATCACCTAGGAAATGAAAAGGAATGAAATGTGTAGAAGTTAATTTTTTAGAAGATTAAGATCACAATGGGGGGGATCCTTATTAGAAGTTTTAAATAGTTATGGGATTCATATTAAAACCTCAAAGTACTAATTAATACATATCAAAAGAATGTATCATGCAAAGAATATATCACATTGATCTCTACATGTCAAAAGAAATTAATTATAGCTGATCTCACGGAAGAAGGCTGACGTATGAAAGGGAATTACTCTTTTCCCATAAAGTGAGCAATAATTAAGAAATGATTGCATTTCATCTCTCTCTATATACACATACATATAGCAGAATTTAAAATAAAAACATCATTTCTGATTAAAAATGTTTTACAAGAAAAAAATTTAAAAAGACATCTAGTTTAACCCTCTGACCAGCATGGGATTTCACTAAAAAGATCCAAATTTCTGAAAACTGCCAAGTATTTTCTTGACTTTAATGCTAAAATGCCTCTGGTATATATTCTTGGGTTTATAAATTTTTAACATATAGCCTTAATTTCTTGAACATATTTCTAGATGCACATATACATACGTTCATACAGACATCACAAAAAATATTCTAGGCCATACATATATCGCCTTGTGGTCAAAGGGTTAAAACATCACAGCTGCCAACTTTGAAATGTTAAAAACATGAACAAACTGGGAAGTTTTTCATGCTACTCAGCAAATGTCAAAGGAACTTAAAACTGACTTTTAATTCACTTTATAATGCATTACTTCAGGTTACTGAACTATTTGTAATTCAATTCTGATGTAAAATATATTAGCATTTACTTTGATATTCTATATTCTGTGTTCTTGGACTATTTTCATTTTAAAAATTTTCTTACACTTTACTGAAAAAAAGTTCTTGGTAGTGCAGGGAAGCTTTTATTTACCAAAATACTTTTAAATACCATCAAAATAAAATTAGTAATTAATGTATATAGTATTTATGTGGATAAACTTAGAAATGTATCATATACTGAAGTAAACAAAATTAAATACAAATGTCTACTGTTTAAACATTGCTTGAATCTTCATATAAAAATTTACACATCTACAGCAGATTAAGATAATTCAGATCAATGAATTTTAATACGACATAGTAAAATGTAATAAGAAAATAATAAAATTCAAAAGGAATAAAATTTAATCACTTATGAATTATCTAGTATGAAAATCACTAGAAGTGGGGAATGGAATTTGCCAACATTAAGTTTCATTAATTTATGGAAAATTGTTCCCTTCCCCCAAACAGATAGCAGCACTTGACAAAACTTGATCTCTTTCTAAATCGCAAACTGCATTCTGGTATTTAGAGAAGGTTCTGTTTGGACAGTGCTATGTAGACGATCATGTAGTCTAGTTACTGTAACAATAAAAGTAGTAGTTAATAATTAAAAATTATGTAGTTGTATGGTGTTAGCATCTTTTCTTCTGTACACAAGAACCTGGTGCAACCGATCTGATTATAAAATTGTGTAGAACTTTAAACAACCGCTTGTTCCACAAATTCAATAAGTTTTCTTTATTGCTGGGAAATATCTTCCTCGGTGAAAGCTAAAAATTAAAAACTGGGAGATTTGGTGAAAAACCAGGAGAGTTGGCAGCTGTGAAATATCGTTAGACCAACACCAATGATTTTAAAATATACATACATTGACACCTTGAGCCATTGCATTTACCATATTTCTCATGAAATAGCTAAATGTATCTTGAGAAGTAACATTTGCTTCATTATTTTCATTTTTGCCATTGGATGAAGAATTTGCAGTTCTGGTAACTTCAGGATTGTGAGAAAGAAATGGTGGTACAGGTGGTTGCCCAGGAAACCTTAAATGAGATAAATAACATGATTTTTAAAACAAAAATATTTCTCTGCATAACAACTGAAGTTTGTCAGATAAAATATGTTTATACTCTAGAAACATAAACAGCACACACATTATTAGACGATCATACAGGATATCCCAAAAACACACTTTACAACTTCAATATCATACCACTTGACTTGCAGTTAACTTAAGGGAAAAAAGTAAAGTTGTCTGATGCGGCAATTCAAAAGGTGTTTCCGTTTTTTTTTTTTTTTTAACGTGAGATAATGAATAAATGTTTTGCTTTTTCAGATGTGAAGAACAACATAACTGAAAAAAAAAAAAGTTTTTTTTTTTCATTGTCGCAGGATAGTTAGTGCACCAAAAATGAATCAAAGAATGGATCTGCAAAGGAAAAGGCACAGTTTATTGAAACAAAGTCAGACACCCAAATTCAGAGAAATTTCAGAATATGAGATAGGAAACCACAAAACTCTCGACCATCCATAAGAAAATGGCACAGGAATATCATGGAAATAGGAAGTGTGGATTTGAAGCACCATGTAGACAGGCCATGGAGAAGCAACTAAAATACAAAGAGAATTCAACAGTTTTCCCAGAATTCTCGAAAGACATTAAACCGGGTATTCCAAAAGCGTCTTCATCTGATTCCATACAGACTGCAGTTGTTACAGTACATTAAATCAGATGACAAGCTTAAACATGCTGCATGTATTCAGGATATTATCACACATGTAGATAGGGATGCACAATGTCCACAATTATCACCCTGCAACAAAAAAGAAAAAACTTTTCTTCAGTTATGCTGCTCTCGTCACCTGAAAGGCAAAACATTTATTTATCACCTCACACCTTTTTTTTTTTTTTTTTTTTTTTTTTTTTTGTGTCTTCTTTTAAAATTTTTTTTTTTTTTTTTTTTTTTGAGTTAGTGCATCAGTTAAACTCTACGTTTTTCTCTAAGTTAATTATAAGTTGATGTATATGACACTAAAGTTGCAAAGTATCTTTCGGGACACAGGGTATCGCCTGTTTCACAGCTGAACAGCTGCAGCTATTGTCATAAAAGTAGTGTGTATGTATAGCAAAGTGGCATATGTGCTACTAGATAAGAGAGTTTACAGTGCCACCTGGTGCAAAATGGAAAAATTAGCATCACTATCTCAAAGATGAACGAGATAGGAAGAAAAAGTGAATTACAAAGTTATACAACATTGTTGATTTAGTAAGAAAAGACGTCTTGTGGACATGAATGTTAAGAAATTAATGCTTTAAACATGCATTTGTTTTTCATGATTTCTTACACTGTGATGTGACGAAATTATCTTAGAAAGAAGAAACAACTAGTTATCATAAGCTACCTTTATTTTCAATGTTCAAACTTTTCTTCATCAGCTGAAATAAACATCTGGAGCCTTGTTAGAACTTCATGTTGCACATGTTGCAGCACAGCGGAACATTTGCACAAACATCTCTAGAACGTCATTGAAGGTCCTGCAATGTTTGTGAAGGGGTCGCATACACCTGCTGTTCGAAATATCCCCACAGGAAAAAGTCCACTGGAATCAGGTCAGGTGAACGTGGAGGGAACTCTTTGAAACCACCACACCTGATCATTTGTTCTCTGAATTTCTCCATCAGGTACTGCTTCACTTGTGATGTCTTGTGCACAGGCACGCCATCACGTCGGAAACATCCATTCCGGAGTTGAAAAAACGGCTAGTTCCCAACAAAATTGGGTGGTACATCTTGCAGAAGTTCTAAATATTGTGCAGCCGTTAATATACCCTCGTAAAATACTGGGCTAATTAGCCTGTTACTATAAATTACACACCAAACATTAATCGAACACTGTATCTGATGTCAAATGTCAACAGAACATGATGGATTTTCCAGTGCCCTATAATGGGTGTTCTGCCTACTGTACATTTCATTCTGCACAAAGCATGCCTCATTTGTCCACACTATACCTGCCAAGAATGTTGGCTGGACCTCTATCTGGTTCATAACGAAGTTGGCACCATGCGAAACATCTTTCAGCATCTCCTTAGAGTACTGCCCGATTAGGTGTTGGCAGGTATGGATGAACACCTAATCATTTAGGATTTTCCAAACATGATTTTTGAGAGGCCAAAGTTTTCAATTATCTCCCCTGTGCTGCTGTTTGGATATGTGACAGCATATGATAAAACATCTTCCGGGTGTACTTTCCGCCCTACATTAGCTGGTCTGCCAGACTGAAGTCAGCTAGTCATGCAGCCTGTCTCCCTTACACATTTAACAACCTGTAGGATAGTTTTGTGTGAAAGATGCAGGCCTACAGGAAAACATTGCTGATACAACTGCGCTACCAATTGTGCCTTGCACTCACATTCACCGAAAAGCAGAACCATCCCACAATAATCATTTTTTGAAAATCACTCTAAGGTCATGAGCTTCAACATACAATCCCGATACCTCTTTTATGTCTCAAGTGAGCAGGTGTGATGTTCCATGCACTGTTTGCATAATGCACAAATTCACACACCAAACTCCAGTTGTATTGAGTTGATTCACTTTGTGACATAATTATGCACGATCTGCATACTATCTACTCTATTTGTAAAGACAATCAGTACAAAGATGCACCCCACAGGGTTTGAACCACAGTCCTCTAGACTATGGATTATAAGAGTGTGACAGCACCTATCCTAACGGTAGCTCATTTGTGAAATAGGCTGGAATTTGCACCACTATCAACAGAGGACATTCACTGATAAACAAAATGTTTCCTTCCCTAATGAATGCCTTTTTTTTTTTTTTTTTTTGCTGTATCATAGAAAAGGATATTGGCAGTGAGAAATAATGGAGAACAAATATCCTTTAACTATTTATGAATGAATACAACCTAGTAGTGGCAACATCATGATATGGAAAAAGTTTTGTGTAATTCTTTGGGTTCTTTCATCATTGTGGGTGTCACTATAGATTGCATTCATCCTTACAGTCTATGTACATACATACTGCAGATTTTCTCCCCCCCCCCGGAAAGATGACAATTTCCAGTACAATAACATGATGTATCACATACTTTAAATGTAAAAGAGTTGTTGGAAAAGCATAAGGAAGAAAGATGATACCTCAAAGGTCTAGATAAGACTGTTTATTTTTTGGTTCAATTCCACTTTGATTGGTTAACAATTTCATTTTGCAAATTTAGATATCATGAATTATAAATCATAATAAAATTATAAAGGAGGGTTAAGGTTATATTGTATATGGTAATGGCTGAGTGAACTGTGCTTGGGTTTGGCTTCTGAAGTGTGAATGGGCTAACTACATGGGTGTTTACATGCTTTTTTTCACATCATATTATGAATACAAGCATGTTTTCTTCAGAAATTTCCCAACAAATGAACCTCTCCAAGACATATAAATCCCCAAGTTTTTCTACAGGAAGTTACATGAAACAGCCTATGTAGGTACCTCAAAAACACCTATAAGTTACAAAAGAAGATTGGGAGTCTTTGAAAAGAAACAATGTGCAAGTGCAAGGCGTATACAAATGACATTGCTAATACACAACTAGCAGTTATTTATAAACCCCTCAAATATGCAACTTCAGCTAAAAAGGTTAAGTGGGAATGCCAATAAATTATTCTAAGCAATTAATAGATATATCAGTATTAGATGCTTACATGTTGAAAACATTTGGAGCTGCTTGTTGAAGCTGATCAAGACCTTGGTGAATGTTCATCATAGCAGAAAGTGCTTGAGGATTGGATACAAAGCGTTGCAGTTCAGGATTCTGCATCTGAAAATATTTAAAATGTGAATAAAATTTGAGTGTGGAAAGCATATACTTAATTCTAATTTCATGAATAAATAGCTACAGTTATAGTATATGTAAAGAAAACATCATTACATAGATTAATACATTAAGACAAATAAATGAAATTTTTTCCAAACTACTTGATATAATGAAATGCTTTTGTGAGTATTTACTGCGAAAAGAAGAGTAGATCGTAAAGACAAAATAAAAAAAATCTGTTATATTATCTAATAGAAGAAAAAGCTCTTCCTATACTAAATTAAAAACCAATTTAAAATTAAATTAAACAAAAAGTGTAATAATATCTGCCAGGTTAATTCAAAAAATGCTATTCAAACAATTTTCTAGATTAGAATCCTCTGTTGGTGAAATCCAGTCATTTGATTATAGATTATTTCTGAAAGGAGCTACTAATGCTGGATCTCTAATTTTTCAGAACCCACCCAAAGATCACCCAAGTTCAGTTTTAAAAAAAAACTGACTGAGCCCTTCTCCAGAAGTAGGCAGAAGAAAAGAAAATAAGTTTAGAATTATGTTTTTAAATACAATGAGTAACAATTATTCAAATTATTAAAAGACAAATTTTTATTCCGGTATTACATTCATTCAGGTGATTCTGACTTCAAATTTGTAAATAAAGGGGGGAATATCAAATTATCTCATATTTTAATATTAAAATGGTTATTATAAATAATGCTTCTTTAATTTATATACACTTAAATAGTGAGACAGAATTCTTTCATTTCTGAATATATTATTTTGGGTTTGGGGGGATAACTGGCTATTAGCAAGCATCTATCATGAATATTACAATTCATCATTTTGCTTTCCTGTAAATATTATGGCAGCCCTTGAAGCTGTTCCAGACTCTTCAAAATATTTTTTTTGGGGGGGAAGGGAGGATGGGCATGGCTTCTTTTTCTATTTCAATGGTAACTTTAAAACAATTACATCAAATTGTAGCATTTTTGGGAGGTGACTCTTTTCCACTTGAAGCATTTGGGATAATGCCTATTTGTTATCTTAATATAAAACAAATAGACTCATTGCATTTTGCTTCACGCTTTTAACAGATCTGCCAAGAAATGAAGCAGAAGCAATCTATTACTTCTAGACATGTAATATTCTGGAAGGAAAAGTCACAAATCTTCTAATTCTCATGCAATGAAGTAATACACGATGAAAGATGCATAATGGAAATATAATGCTGACAACAGTCAGAAAGTGCTATAATAAAAAATGGGGGACTGGTCCAAGGGAAATTACATTCCTTTCAAACTTAGCAGATAGTTCACAGACAGAGAGAGATGCTGTGAAGAATGAGAATCTGTTTACGGTGATTACGAAACAATATTCATTGGAAATGAAAATCTTCTTCAATCAATCTGTTAATGTCAAAAATAATATTTTATCTCCAAAACGCCCCAGTAGACTGTTGGCTATGTACCAGTGTCTGATGGATAAAACAAAAGTTCTTTTTTCATAATGAAAACTTTAAAAAGTCTGAAAAAACATTTTTACATTACAATCAATAACAATTTTATATAAACATATCAATAAACAACTACATATACAATTGTACACAGAAACACACATGTATGCTACTTATTTCTATTTATACAAATGTAAGTTATCAGAAAAATATGATGACTGCTGAGTCATATCATAAAATAATTTCTTTAACACTAGGTTTATGGACACTTTTGTATACCTATATTTATGGACTTCTGTCAAACTCACAAACATAGGAAACGACATATTTTCCTGGAAAGACAATTTAATTTAAAAACACTTATAATCTTAATACTAGAACTAATGATAACCGTCAGGTTGATGAATTTGTCATTTTTATTGGTGTACAAAAGCAATGGTAGTTTTAGTGTTAACAGATTTACTAGAGAAATCTTTGCTGATACTAACTTTTCTCTCTAGCAATTCAATATCTCTTCTTGAATTATTCATTAAGGAAAACAGAAGGACGGGCATTTCATTGAAATAAAATAAAATTAATACTTTTTTCTAATTCTATAATGATATTGCTAATAATAGTCTAATACTTTTTTCTCAATCTTCTCTACTCGCACGAACTGAAACTTTTTCTAAAATATCTTGACAAACTGACTGGAACACAACAACCACAGATTGTTTCTTAATCTTGAGCCTAATGCTTTACATTTATGCTTTAGGTACATATGATTGACCGATAATCGCACATGACACATATCCTGCTTTGGCAAACCAATGGTGCATCGACATTGGGTTTGAAATTGTCGTAAGATATTTGTGTTTAAATATGACTTTTATTTTGTATCTATATTCTAATTACATTTATCACCAGATAAATACTTCATAAAAAAACCAGTTTATTATGATTGACTATGAAATTAGCTAACCCATTACTTTGACAGGTATCCGCAGAGATAGGTAAGTAGGTGTACATAATATAGAACTCTGAAATTAAAGGGGTGAAGGTGGAATGAATTTGGATATATATTTGTCTCATTACATTTATAATTGAGCATAAATTAGAAAAATAAAACAGTTTTTGTAATTTTTCTCATGAATTCTGAAATCCTTCAAAATGATGGGTCCTGTAAATAGTGTTAAACAATTACGCATATTTCAGAACACACTGACCTGCTGAATAAAAGCTGGTAAAGATTGTCTCATCTGTTCTTGAAGCACTGGGTTATTTCCAAAAATTGGATTGTTCACCATAATCTGAAAATAAACAAGAGTGTCACAATTTGGATCAGATTATCAAAATTCACAGAGAAAACAGTATCCATTATCCACCATTCAAACACACTCAGTTCTATAATCAAGCAAAAAAAAAAAAAGATTTATTACATTTTATTCAAAATTACTTTTAAAAGGTAAGTATCAATGTATTGGATGGATGGTGGGATTCATGGCACATAACCTACATATGATCATATTGCACAATGATCTACATATCATATAATAAATAGGATACAATCGCATGATCATATTACACCAATTTAAAAATAGCTACACCAAATTCAAATGACACGTTTAAATTTAAAGTAGATAAAATCTCAATATATATAGCACACAAAAACAAATTAAGCTCTTTAAAACTAATCAAATTATATAATAAAAGCTAGTTTTTCTCGAATACTGAAATACTCTCATGTCCATAAATTAAGGATAAATTTGGAGTCACGTGGAAATCAAACTCTAAAATAAGTATATCACCTGTAAAATCACTACACACATCTTCAAGAATCATATGCAAATTTCAGGAAGTAACCAGATGACACCGATGATACATCACAATGACGAGAGTGTAAGTGAGTGATATATAAGGAATACAGGCAAAGAAGTAAAATTGTTCGCAGGTGCTTTATAAGCCTTTCAGTGCAATAACAGAATAGTTATGACACAAAGGACGCATTTGGATGATTTTTTACGTGGTAGAATTATCGGCCGTCTGGAATGTGGGCGTACCCAACTGGAAGTATCAGACGAACTTGAAATTGCCCAGAGTGTCATCTCCAGGCTTTGGCAACGATTCCAAGATGATGGTAATGTGAGTAGACGTTACAGCACAGGTCGCCCCAGAGTTACAAAGCTGAATGAGGACCGGTATTTGGCAGTTACTGCCAAAAGAAACAGGCGGAGCACAGCCTCAGACCTGTCTCATCAGCTCTCTTCAGCCACTGGTACGATAATTTCAAGGCAGACCGTGTACAGACGCTTAGGGCAGATTGGTCTCTATGCTAGTAGATTTGTCAGATGCATTCCACTTACTGCAACTCACTGTCACCTGCGGTTAGCCTGGAGTAGAGAGCATGCATTGTGGACACCGCAACAGTGGGCTTGTGTGATGTTTTCCGACGAGCCCAGGTTTAGCTTGCAGTCTGATTCTCGCCGGACTTTCATATGGAGAGCTCCAGGTACCCGCTACCACCAAGAAAACATCATTGAACGACACCGTTACGGTGGTGCAGGAGTGCTCGTTTGGGGTGGAATTATTCTGGGTTCCAGAACTGACCTGCATGTTCAAATTGGAACCATGACAAGCTAAATCTATCGGGACGTCATTCTGGAACAACATGTACGTTCGTTTCGGGGTGCCATGGGTGCACAATTTGTGTTTATGGATGACAACGCCCGTCCTCACCGTGCAAACATCGTAAGTGAATGCCTTCAATCGGAGGATATCACCCGTATGGACTGGCCAGCATTCTCACCAGACTTGAATCCAGTAGAGCACGTGTGCGACATGCTTGGCAGACGAGTTTCAGCCTGTCAACCTCCTCCTACGTGTCTACCGGAACTTCGGAGAGCATTGCTTTTTGAGTCGTGTAATATCCCCTAAGATCAGATCGATAATTTAATACTCAGCATGCCTAGGCATTGTACGGACTGTATTGCATCATCTGGGAGACATACAATGCATTAACAATCATACCAACCATGTAATATTGGTTTTTTGTAAATAGGTTTTTTTTTGTAATTTGCTCCAGGGAGAAAAAAATCGCTAATTTTTTTAATAATATCAAACATATAGCATCTTTTTTTGCTCTTTACCTTTTGTTTAATAAATAAGTTTTACAAATAAGTCAAATTTGTTTTGCTTCTAACTCTTCCTTTGCCTGATTTTGCACTATCCTTAATTTATGGACATGAGTGTAGATAAAAACTGACATCTTTTCTGATTACAGTCAAGAGCTATTAAAATATTTTAAATAAAGACTTTTAAAACATATGCATTCTACTAAATTGTGATGCATGGAGGCATTATACTTTGAGCAAATAGGTTCACTCTTGGCTTTTAGAATATTAATTATAAGTAGCACAAGAGTGACCAATTTACTACAATCAGTTTTTTAGCTGATCGTAGCATAGAAAGGGGGAACCTCCTCCATTTCTATTAGCCTCCCAAAATTCAGCATTTGGTTTTATAGTTTTCAATTTATTATTTACTTTAAAGTCCCAAAGTCACTGCCACTCAGTCTGAATCTTTTGCTTGATGACTCTCAAAGGAACAAGGTCAACTAGATAGTTCAACAGCAGACTTTGTCATGATATCTACCAACTCATTTCCTTTTGTATACACAAGTTCAACAAACCAGCAATAAAGAATATAATAACCACAGTTCCTTAAATTTAAATTTAGCCTTAGGACTTCAACAAAAACTCGATTCTGTGTATCAAGAAAAACTTTCTAATGCTTTCAGTGCACTATATGACTCAGTATAAATAATAAACTTTGCCCAGCATTGCTTAGATATGCCATATAGTATGCACTTCATATTAGTTTAGAGGTTAGGACACAGCAATAATCGTGCAAATGACTGCCTTGCATGTGGTAACCAGTTACAAAGACTGTCCCAACATGGCCAGCTGCTTTTGAACCATTTATCTATAGGGTATGTAACTGCAATATTCAAGTCTATGCTTCAGAAAAAGTTGTTTTGCATGTAATCTCATCAAGCAAGGATATTTTGCAAGAATGGTATGGTTGGGACAATATATTGAAATAACAGTGAAGAGACAACTGCTCACGTCTCAACAAGAGTGATGATTCATATGTCATCTTAAAGACTCTGGACAGGAAATGTTCTGAAGGCTGTAGAACTAATCCTCAGAGCCTGATGGTTAGGATCTAGTTTCAACAAAACTGAAGAATGTGCTGATCCATAAATGACTCAATCATAATCTAGCCCATATTAGAGCATATATATTTGAAGCAAAGATTAGCCCTCACTGCCCCAGAATTGTGTCTGAAAAGACTTTCATAATATTTAATATTCTGAGACATTTCTTTCTCAGATATAGGACATGAGGTAGGAAAATCAGCTTTCAATTAAATATCACCCTAAAATCTTCACTTCAGATTCAATTGGATTCAATGAGCCATTAAGATGTACTTCAGGCTCAGGATGAAGATCTCTCTTTCAGGAAAAGTGCATCACATAGTATTTTGTTTCGAAAACACAGTTTCTTCTTTGTCTGACCATTCATTGATACTGTTAAGAGCAATTTGCAAATGTCTCACCACAAATCTCATATGTCCATTTTGACAACTAATGTGAAGGTTATCAGCATATAATGACCCTGAAATGGTAAAGTTCCTTTAAAGCACAATTTACTTTTTACTGAATAAACTAACACTTAAAACGCAGCCTTGAGGCTACCTTTTTTATGTTCAAAGTTATCTGACAAAACAGAACCAATCCTTAAAAATTTCTAGCCTTAAAAAAATTCTGAATAAAAATTAGTAGGTTGCAGTGCAAGCCATTAGAATGAAGGCCACGCAAAATATCGTATCTCCATGTCTTATCAATGTCAAGGAAAACGGACACTAGGTGGCGCCTCTTGATAAAGGCTTTACAGATAGACATTTTTAAAAGAAGCATGTTATTGATCATTGTTCTATCTTTACGGAAAGTGCTTTGGTATGGGGAAAAAGTGTTGTTTTTCTCCTATTAATAGACTAAATTGTGGTTTACCATTTTCTCCACTAACTTGCACATGCAACTCGTAAGTGCAATGGGCCGATAGAAGGATTCTTCAGGTCTTTGCCTAGTTTAGTTATGGGAATGACTGCAGCTTTCTTCGACGCACTGGGAAAAGTATGCTTCTTCCACCCTTGATTGTAAAGAGTGAGAAGGGCCAGCTATGATTTACAGGAGAGATGCTTCAGCATTTCGTAACTGCCATCATCAGAACTTGGACTTCTATGCGTCCCAACTACACTCTCTTCAGTTCAAGTATTATAAGACTGCCATTATATGGCTCCAAGTTGGAAGAGCTGAATACAGTGGGAATTTTCTCCAAATGACTTGCAAAAAGAAAGCAAATGGTAATTGCTGCCATTTGAAACAGCAGCAAAAGTATCACCTATGGTATCGGCTATTTCTTCTGCTGCGCTGATCATATGTGCATCTTTTCCCAGAAAGAAAGGTGAGTGGTCATATATTC
>KK115370.1:37303-55841 GCA_000611955.2 Stegodyphus mimosarum | reverse complement strand
AGTGTGGGAAAAAAACGGCACGAAATGTGGAGAAATGGGAACTGGTAGCTTCACCATGACAATGCTCCAGCCCACACAGCTTTGATGATCCGACAGTTTTTGACAAACAGAAACATGGTGCTTGTGCTTCATCCACCCTACTCACCCGATCCAGCTCAGTTGGACTTTGTTGTTGTTGTTGTTTGTTTGTTTCCATGGATGAAGGGAAGTCTGAAAGGAAAGCGATTCAGTGACAAAATCAAAGAAAACACGCTAATGGCTTTGAACAGTATCCTGCCTCAAGAGTTCCAGCACTATTTTGAGGAGTGGAAAAAATGCTGGGGCAAGTGTATTTAATTCACATGAACAATATTTTGAAGGGGACTATTGCAGAGTTCAATAAAAATGTAAAATAAAAAATTTTTAAAATAAATTTCAGTTATTTTTCGGTCCCCCTCGTATTTAAGATTATAGCTTAAAACTAAATTTCCATAGCCAAAAAAAGGACAAATATATCAGATCCAATCTAGGCCTTCTTTATATGGCAGCCTTCTATGTTGTGGTCTTGGCTGATTAACAGTTTCTCAAAAACAAACCCTGCAATATATAGCTGTCTTAACTTTCTAAAAGCTCAATCTTCTTCAACATGGCATTTTCATTTTCTCAAAATATGTTTTAAAACATATACGATCCAATTAAGGCATATTTGCATGCTTCAAAAAATGTAATGAGTGAAGAGTATTAGTAATGCATTGAAATGTCTCGACAGCTACTCCTTAATTGCAAAAAGTGAGTTATTTGCATAGCTGTACAGTTACAATTCATATTTTTATTTTCATCTTCATTTGCAACCATATTAGTAAATAGTGATTCCCCCCTAGTGATATCGGTATTTATTTGTACCTTTACAGACAAAATTCTGAGTAAATCATTAAATTTGATTTAATAATGAAGCATAAGTTAAGAAGGAAGGAAGGAAGAAAGTAAATGAAAAAAAAAAATTCCAAACTGGAAATTCTTAAAGGCTGATACATATTAATTGAGAACTGAAATTGAAAATACATTATTTAATGAACACAAAAGAATTCATGAAACTTAAGTTTAAAAAAAATTAGCAGAAAGTAATTAATTCCTGCATTCTTGGGGTGGGGGGAACTTACTTGGCTCGCAACTTCAGGATTTGCAGCCAAGGCATCCATCATTGATTGCATATATGGAGCACTGAACATTTCTTGCACAAGCTGTGGATTTTGCATCATTTGCTGCATTATACTCTGCAAACCTGGTGAAGTGAAAAGCCCAGTGGGGGTTCCTGCTTCTGTTGTGCCTTGCTGGGTGTCACTGCTCTCCTTATTAGGTGCCTCTGTCTCAGATGCTTGAGATTCACTTGTTACAGATTTAACAGAAGCTTCACTTTCAGATTCTCTAGCTTTTGAATCTGATTCTACAAAAAGCAGTTCTTTTTCATAAGGTACATAACAAAAGCAAGTTTCATAAATTTTTTTTGCTATTATTTAATATTTAATTTTAAAGAGAAAAGAAAGAGTTAATCTTCAAATTTTTGTTATTTAGAAAAAATATAAAGTTTTAAAAACATATAACTAAGCATTTATTAGAGTAGCCAATGGTTTTTCAAATACAGTAAAATCTCTCACAATCAGCATCCAGTTGGCTGGTAACATTAAAATAATGACACTTTTAAAGATCTATAAATTCAAATCTGAAATTAAGGCCAAGGATATAAAAGAGATACGTAATTAGCTAATACTTAAATATGGGAAACACCTATGTTATACATCTGGTGTATTCACTGGAAAGGGAAATGGTGATGATGAGAATGAAAATGAAGACAACACACACAGCAAGAAAGTTATGTGGAACAGAAAGTTGACAAGGTGATTGCAGACTTCCATAAGATTTGGTGAGAAATGCTTATCTATACCAGTATACAATGTTATAACATTTTTACTGTGTATACAATGAATTTTCCAAACTACAGTACCAATCTTGTAAGCAGGCAGATATTCAAAGTTATATGCCATCACACTAAGAAATTTATAACTTTCATATGATAAAATATACAATAATTTAAAAAACCTAGTTTAATTTTGTTTTTCTGAAATGTAAAATTATGTGCATATGATTTAATTTTAAATGATCAGTAGAATTTTTGATATTATTAATTTTATTGCAGCTCACAGATTTAAAAATATGACCAATGGACATTGCATGCTTCAATTTCTACAGATGACACCATAAAAAATGAACAAGTAAGTTCTAGAAATATATTTTTAATTATCTGGAAAAAAAATTATTATCTCATATAGTATCGGCAAGGTGCTATTGCTATCGATTAAGAAATTCTACTGTATTTTACAGGATCTCAAAAAATAATTATTCAAAATCGATTAAAATTATTTCTTAATATTTCAAGGCCTTTTAAAAACTACATAAAGCATAAAAAGACAGACATTTAATACAGAAAATGCAAATGTTAGAAACCTTTCAAAACGGCAAAATACCCTTGAATTTTTCAACATATTCTTTCTAATTTATTAAGCATGTTATATTATTCCTAATTACACCAATGAATGAAACTGAGTTGCTGTGATTTTTAATATGTTTTTATGAAGCCTCCAAAAATGTAAAAATATTACAGGTCTATAAGTTACAAACAATATCCAGAAATTTACCTTTATGCAGCAGAAAATTATTAAATAACATTTTATACAATCTAATATAATCTGCTTAATACCAATTGCTACTTTTTGCAATTAAAAATAAAAATTAGAAGAATGTCATATAATTTTAAAACACTAAATTCAAATAAAGAATCTATAATAATAATAATATATCTTAAACATCAATAACAACAGAGAAAGTTTGCTCAAATTTATATAAATCTTACATTTAAAAAAGGAGGGCCAGAGAAATGTCTATTATTTCAGGAATTTTCAAGAATGTTAATTGCTAATCACCTGCTAACTTTAAAAAAAAAAATAATAATAATTTCCCATACATTTGTTTCAAGTTACGAATACACTTTTCATTTATTTTCTATATTTATCTACAGAATTAGAAATAATAAATGTGTAGACTATAATCTCTCTCTCTCGCACACACAAAAAAAAGAAGAGATTAAAATTGCAAGCTTTAACATATTTCATCTTGAATAAATAAATGTAAATAAAATAATTATCTTCATAATAACCTGTTTCTTTATTAGTAGTATCTTCTGCATTCTGACTAGCTGAAGCTGGCATAGTCTAAAATATTAAATCAAAAAATTAATAAAACAAGCTGCATTCAAAATGCATAAAAAGTTACATTACAACAGAAATAATGAAAAAACACATGTTCCTTTATGAAAATATTACAAAATTTTTAAGAAGGCTAATGCAATATAATAAATAATAATAACTTACTTCAACTCTAGTTCTAATTAATTCTTGTAACATGACTGGGTTTCTAGCAATTTCCATTGTGTTACGTAATACTTCTGGATTACTCAGCATATGGCCAATTTCTGGATTTTTCTATAAAAAATTTAAGCTTTCAATAGATAATTTAAATCTATAAAATACCAAGTAAGAAATAAGGAACAGATTAAAAGAATGTATCGGGTTGGCAAGAAAATAATTTTGGTTCTTAGTATGAAATAAACCTCAATTTTAATTTCTATACAAGAAAATGAACTTTAATCAATTAAAACCCTTGCACTCTGATGACCTTTTGCCATATTTCCAGTAACTTCATGATTCCTTGCTCACATAACTTCTGGCCTTTACCAGCAAAAAAATCAGCCAAGTGAGATTTGAGGTCAATGTTTTTACTAAAATTTTTATCATTTAAGAAGTTTTCTAAACTTTGAAATAAATGATAATCCAGTGATGCAAGGTTGGGGCTACATGGGGGATGCGACATCACTTCCCAACCAGGTTCTGATAATTTCATGTATGTTGCTAAAAATGCGTGAGGCCTCACACTGTCATGATGGAACATGATTACTTTGCAATTTGCCAATTCTGCCCTTTTCTCTTTCATTGTTTCCTCCAGTTTCAAGTTGTTGGCAGTAAACATCTGAGTTGACATCCAAGTCCATAACAGTCCAAGACCATAACAGTCCAAGACATCATATGTGATTTTCAGTCATTGGATATGATACACTTAATCTTTTTGCCATCTCTTACATAGTTATATGATGATTCAATTCAATTGCAGCATCATCAACTTCAGGTGTGGTATGGTATATTTACTTATGGCAATGCACTCAACGGATATCTGCCTAAGGGGAATGATATCTTCGTAGAGGACTTCCTAAGGGAAGCTGGCTCATATACATGCTACACATTCATCAACTTCAGAAGGTCAGCCAGAACGTTGGTAAGTAATCTCCAAGTAAAAAATTTCCAGAACAAAATTTTTAAACCAATTCTGGCACAGGTGTTCTGTTAAGCGATCAAACGTAAAACCATAAACTTCACATACCTCTTTGTGGGCCTCAGATGCTTTCTTACCTTTATGAAAGAAAAAAAAAAAATACATCAAAATGTTTACTTTTTCACCCTATGTTAAAACTGACTGTAAACTTACAGTTGTAAACAAAAAATACATGGAATTTATTTTTAAAGCAACCTAAAAGTGTCAGCTGCAAAACCTTAAAAGAAAAAATATATACATATAAGCTTGACAGAATAACAAAAATGAATGTAACACTATTTGTGGAAACCAAAATTACTTTTTTTTACCACCCTAATTATTTAAAATAAATATAAATATACCCTTTTTCCATATTGTGAAAAAATTCAGATCACAAATTTAAAAAGATTAACTTTTGTACATTATTTTGAACATTAATATGGAACATTATTTACATACTAACTTTTCTCCTATATCTGAGTATGCTTAGATATGAGATGATAAAAATCATACTTGAAATAAAACTTGTATCTCAAAATGTAATAGTGAGCATTCTCAGATATAAGGTAATATAAACGGCAGTAAAAATAAAATTTGCATGCCAAAATTAAAAACTATGCTAGTACAAATATTTAAAATACAAAATAAGATAATGTGTTACTTTTCTGTTACCTGGGTGCCACATAGTACCAAACATAAACATTGGCATGAAATCTAACTGGACAGTAGCAATTCGAGCAATATTTAAAACTTTATGGGCACTTCCTTGTTAAAACGGCTACTGCAAGTAGCTGGATTTGGCAGCATTTAAAATTGATTTGCTGAAAACTAGAAAATGCTGAAAACCATTCAAATATGAAAAACTGCAATCATTTAATATAATGTTTAATATGTGTAATGCCAAGGCTTAAGCAGATGCCAAATTTATGAAATTTGCTGACTGAACATATTGTTGAAGTGAAAACATACTGCTCAGTACATTATTGTCGTACACAGCAATCTCTTTTTAAAAAAAAAAAAAAAAAGGCAGAGAATTTCACAAATCTTGCACAGCTTCAGCATTGTGCACACTAAACATTAATATATTACATTATACTTTACTATTATTGTTATTACAAGTTTGCCAATTCTGGCAACTAATCATCTAATTTTAATGAGTGACCAAGACAGCTGCTTTAACAAGAAAGTACAGTTTCATGAAAAGAATCACTCTTTTGTTAAATCCCAAACAAATAAATAAAAAAATCTGAAAGCTTTCAGATTTTATAATACGGCCAAAGGGGACTTTTTTCAATGTTTTGTAAATTACCTTTATTTATTAAATATCATGTTTTTTGCATTTAAACCAGATAAACATCGATTCAACAGCAATATCATAAAACATTTAAAAACAGCATATCTTTAGAATTTCTGATACACAGTCTCATGCAATGGAGATAAAAATGGATAATACAACATTAGTACCTAATAATTTTAAAATGAGGATATCTTTAGAATTTCCGATACACAGTCTCACGCACTGGAGATAAAAATGCATTTTTCAGTACAACATTGCCGTTGCTTGCTTTGAAATCCTGGAGTTCGTTAATCACAAATTTGTTAAAGTTTTACAAAATATTAAATTGACAACAAAACAAATTCCAAATTTAGGCTTCCAGATGCCCATATTCAAAGGAGGATTGCGTTATTCAAAATTTGATGGCTCTAGGTACCATTGTTTTATCACAATGAGTGAAACATACATACATTTATGCAGATTCTTAATTATTTAATTTCTTAAAATATAATGCTGGGCAATAATATTTGGTGGCAACAATTTGAAGAGTGAAACAACGCTTGTAGTGAATCAACACCAAATGCCAAAACAAGATTAATAGTCCTTCTGGGCAAATTGGCCCTTTGGATTAACTAATAAGTATTTTTATAAACATTTGTATATTCAAATTCACTTTTTCTCACACATACAGTTAACGACAGAATAAAAACAACAATGAAATCTGTACTTCTGTAGTCTAGCATATACTGAGCTGATATTTAAAAAAAAAAAAAGAGTTCTTAGGCAAAGATGCTACCAACTGATCTTTAAAGAAACAGATTTTGATTTTTGCAGGAAATCAAAACCAAATTTACAAGGCTTTTATAAATAATGTCCACAAAGAAAATTCCAAATTGTGCCATAAATAAATTATACTGTTTACCTTTGTTTCTCTACAGGTTAAACAATAGTTGCAAAAACACTATGAGTATATTAGCACGTCCTAGAAAGAGCTTAGATCTAAATTTGATGTAGAATTTTAAGCAAAGAAATGAAAACAGAAGTTTATTAATGTAATATGAGAAACCAAACACTATTTCAGAACATAAATAGATATATGTCATATCTCAGACAATGAAATAGCTGAATATGTTACATTTTAATGTTTAACCCACTAGAACATCATAATTGAAATTTAATTACACTGCCAATAGTTTAAAAAAAAAAGCCATACCAAAAATAGATTGCTGGGCATTGGCATGATTTTTTTAGCATATAGCAGGCAAATCAGTAGTATTTTTTTTAAATGTTTAAAAATAGATATACACCATTTTAAAAACATGCATATATTTCAAAATATTTAGAAATATGAAAAAAAAACTTGCAAAATAATAATAAAATACAATAAATAATGCAGCACTGAAATACGATGTTCAATTTCTAAAGCTTTTTTAACAGAAATAAAATGGGAGAAAAGACATACAAAATACTGAAATACACATATATTACAAAAACTGAAAAGCCCACATTAAACGGATATGACACTAATAAAATGTAGTATTTGTAATTTTTTGTGAAATTTTGTCAAAAATTTTTTACATAAAGTGGTATGCAAAATAAGACAGGCATTGACCGTTATACTTATTTTCAGAGGATTTGGAACTGTCCTGGAAGTGAATATATGATTTTAGTTTTAAGCAAGCATTCTGAACCAACTCAATATTAAGTCTTTTGCCTCATTTCAATAATCTCTTTTTCTTGGAAGATTATGGTAGCCAGAAAAAAAAAAGAAAAAGAACAATCCTATGACTATCTTTATAGTTTCTGTGGTAAATCATAAGCATTTTTAACATTTTTAGCACAGAAAATTGACCCTTCTATGACTAAAGCATATACTTCATAGAAAAACATTTTTCAAATACAGCAACTAGTGATGCATTTTCTAAGACAGTTTCCAGTGCCACAAGATAAACCTTATTTTTTTTCTCCGACTCCCTCCACTTTGTGTAATTTGTTTTTGTTGTTCTAACTATTTTGGCTTTAGCTTCTCAGACTTTTCCTCAGAACATAAAGGCAATTCAACTTTATCAGCAATACCCTTTAAAACCAGAGAATCTACATTCTTATTGTCTGTCAGTTCATCAATTTCAGGTGGTACAGTAATAAATATCACCTTCAATTTCCTTAAAAAACAAGTATTAAACTGCATCATGCATGTTAGTGAATATTTTCCTATTCGTGCTTTAAATCTAAAAAAAGAACAAAAAAGCAATTACCGTATGGCCTGCAGTAGGAAAAAAGAATGCTTGAATGTCTGCAAATTTCTACTAACTGAATTTATTTTGAATAAAAAGTGCATCCTGGCAAAACAGTTACATATGTAAGAATTAAATATAACCAAACAGAACTTAATTTACTGCATCAATTCATTATTTTCTTAAGAAATGTAAAGAAAGGTCTAAAACATACATTACGAAAAACTTGAAGATGAGCAAGGATGCAAGTCTGTCATTAGTAAAGATTTTGTTTAGCAAATTGATTAAGTGGTTCAAGAAAGGCAGAAGTTAACCAATAGTCTGGATTTTCTGGGCATTTCAAGGTCAGCTCTAAACATAATAATCGAACATTCTATACTACCAAAAACTTTATGTACGTTGGTTTCAAAAAATGCTCTCTGAAGACCACGAAACAGGTGAATGATCTTAACTTTTTTTATATTATGCTGGAAAAGGCAAAGAATTTCAGCTACTTTTTTTTTTTTTTAAATCAGAAAGGTGTTTTGCTCGTAGAAATTAATGGAAGGCAAGACTAAAAGCAATGCAAATGTATACTGTCACACATTATGTCGAATCCGGATAGCCATTTAGAACAAAAAGAGATGCATGCTGCTTTCGGAAAGTGTTTTGATTCATGACAACACATGACAGCATACTAGTGCAGTAACTCCAAAACGCCTTATACTGTTTCAATGAGAGGTGTTGGATCAATCAGTGCTCAATCCAGACCTCCCAATGACTTTCACCTATTCCTAAAATTGAAGACAGGTCTGGAAGGACAGCACTTCTGCACTAATGAAGAGCTTCAATCTGCTGTGAAAACATGTCTCTATACATTGGTGGCAATCTTTTATGCTGAGAATATTGGAAAATTCATTTCAAATGGTATGACAAATGTCTTAATCTTCCAAACAACTATGACAAAAAGTAACTTAAATGTACTTACTTCCTGGTAATAAAATTATTATATTATTCACACTTGTCTTTATTTTACGCCTTGCCAGAGGCATAAAAAATATTCATAATTCAATAAAATTTAAGATATGTTAAAAAAATGATGTTTAACATATTTACAGAAAAGTCTACATATTTTTATCCAGAAAATTATTCATACCTCTAGCATTTCTTGCATTTGAGGATTACTTGTAATAATTTGCCTCATGTATTCAGGATTTTCCATCATTGATTGAACAAATGGATTAGTCATGATCTGTTGCAATAGTTCAGGATTCTGTAACAACTGTAGTTCAAAGGAAAAATAATAAAATTAAACGAGGTTTAATTTCATTTTACTTTTAAAATATGAATAAATAATTAAAATTACACAAAACTGGAATTTTAGTTAATAAACAAGGAAAGAATCTTAAAAAGGCAACTTCTTTCCAAAATATAATTCTTTGCATAAAGACTAAAGAATTGTACTACAAGCATTTTAACACATTGATATACTAAAAATTCTGTAAATCCATGAAAGTTGTAGTATGAAAATATCCACAAGTGTTTATTTACAGACCAAATGTTTTCTATTTCATACAACTGTTATACACACTAATGTACAAATTTATCTTTACATATCTAAAAATAATGATATTCCATGAAATATCCAAAGGATGTGATTCATTTTTGAAGGGAATATGTGAAAAAAGTCTAATTAGCATTATTCAATCAAGAGTGATTAAACGGTTTCTGATATGCAAATCAGAGCATTATGTCATCTGACAGTGAATCAAGCACCTTGCACAAAATGAATATATGACCAAATTTCCACAATACAGAATTTAATTTTGGTATATAAAGACTTAAGATGGTTTGTTATGGCTCTGAAGTATCATTTGGAAGAGTCTGTGAAGTGGCAAATCAATAGCCACTTAGAAGAAAGGTAGGCAATCATGGAAGAAGTGAGGTGTGAGCATATTTCAAAACAGATAGTCTCTATGGAAACAATTTTAGATCTCTGGAACTGTTGTACCAAAGCCTGGACAAGGCTGTAAACAAATCAATATTGTTTCTCAAGATCAATATCCGACAATAATTGGCCATCATAGCAAGAAGTCTATTGCTCTGTGGTTAAATTCAGAGCTTGCAGCTACCCTTGGAACTGTTGTGTAATGGCAAATTGTGCACAGATGCCTTGTAGAAAAAGCTCTTTCCATCCTACAGCTGATGATATGTGTTCCACTGTCTTCACAACAAAAAAAGGAATTACTGGAGAACATGAGAACTGGAGTGAATACAAATGGTCCCATGATGTCTTCACTATTAGTCGAAGTTTAGTTTAATATCCGATTCAAACTGTGTTTACATCTAAAAACATGATGGAATGTGACCGTTTTGGTGATGAAAGGATGATGGTATGGTAAAGGAATAAAGATTGGCATACATACATCTTTATACATTTTCAAAAATCATCTCTCACCATCCAAAGATATCAAGGTGAGGTCTTAGAACTTTATGTAAGACATTTTAGAGGTACATTTGGATCTGACTTGTTATTTATAAACAATTATGCTCATTCACATTAAACAAACTTCATCAATGAATTTTTTTAATGTAAAAACACTGAGTGAAAGTAAAGCAAGCAAAATCTCTTGATCTTAATGTGATATAGAACTTACGGAAAGTACTTTGGAAAAGAAGTTGCACAGAAATCCTACATATGTAAATGCCCTGAAGACCACATTGCTGGAGGAGTGGATTTTAATTTCATAAACTGTGGCTAACATTATTGCCAACATGAAAACCTGTTGTGATATGTATGTACAAGTCAAAAAAGATCACATTCCATATTAAATTCACACGCCTTAATTTTTATATGACTTCTTCTTCCCCTCCCTCTTTGTAACATATAATTATCATTTTTATTCACGTTACAGTTTTATACCACACATAGTGCTCTTAAATTTTTCCTTTGTCTTTTGTGTTATGACGTTATGTATCGTTCACACAAATTCATAAAATTATAGTTCACAGTTTCTGAGAAATTCATGATTTCATGTATGTAAAGACACATATATGAGTTATTACTCATTGAAATAACACTAATAACTAATTTGAAAAATTGTGAATAGTATAAGCTGTTTTCACATATAACTGAATGTAATATATTAGATGCTTACTTCTCTTTGCATCTGTTGTTGTACTTCAAGAAAGTTTGGTGATCCTAGACCTAAGTTTCCTAGACCTGCAATACCTCCAAGCATGCTTAATCCAAAGGGAGAAGCACCAATATTTGCAGATGTAACCTATATTAAAATAGAAACATATATGTATGTACTTCATTCACAGAGAAAGGGCAAAAACTTCCAATAAAAACAAATTATTTTAAAATATAGATAAATACAAAAATTATTTCTATTATATGCTTAGATTTAAATTTATTTAATTTTATTAATACATGCTTAACTTTTAGATGATTCTGATTTTATTAAAATATGCTTAACATAATTGTTGTTATAAATGCAAGATTATTAATTAGCATTTAAAGTAATATGCAAAGTTTTATAATTGTAGGCTTACCGTATTGGCTCTAATGACTAAATGTAAAGTGTGCCCGTCTTGTATGCCTGCAACATTAAATATAATCTTATCAAAATTATTACAAATAAAAACTATCAAACTAAAAATTTATAAAAATTCTTGTTTAAATTAAAATTTTTTCTAGTTAGTCAAAGCAAAAAGACGATAAAGTTTTATTTCAATAAACCCAGCTATCTAAATAGTTGGCCTGTACTTTTGTTAATTTTCAACAGAACGCAAATTAGCTAAAGTATAAACCAGTGCAAAGTTTCTGAGTTTGTAAAAAGAAAGCTTTTGACAGCAATCCATTTTTGCTTAATAATACGGCTGAGCCAAAGATTAGTAGGACATGCTAATTTGCATTTCACATTCAGTTTGATTTGAATGCTTACTCTGAATTACCTTCACTTCAGAGCTTGCGCTTCTGTTATTTAAGTTTTCAGCAATTGCCAGATTAATGTTTTAATATACAGATTTATTTTAAATTTTCACTTTGAATTTGTGATTCCTGTAGTTAGACGGCAGATGGGATAATAAATCTTCTGTCTGTCTTTATGGTTCTACTAAATTTGGCAATTTAAAATGGTGAAGAACTAGAGAAATTGAAATTAAGCTTCAATGATATTTTTCAGGAACACAGTTCTTTTTAAAATTAAAAAATGAGAACCAAACCCAGTTCTTGCTAACGACACCATTTATTCACTTTGAACTTCTTGATGAAGAAAGTTTATCAGTTTTTCTAAAGAACAGAAACTCTTGGAATCACTTGACTCAAAATTTCTCCTTTTCCATGTCAGCAGCACTTTTTCTGAAACACAACTTTCTACTAATGGAATTAGAAAATCATCAAATTTTTCTTGTGTTCTTCCTAGCTCTCAATTTAGCTTCCAGTTTGTAATATAAAGCTGGCAAATCGGCATTGGATCCTCTAGTCACAGCATTCATTACAACCATGAATAATAAATTGTGAACATTAATCTGGATAAGCAAATCATCTCTTCCAAATTATTCTTTTAACTGTTTGATGGCCTTTGGGTAATTCTTTGCTGCAAAACTCTGAATCAGACATTTAGTTTACCATTCTGGCTCCACAGGCTGCACTAGACATTGCATCTTATCTTCATCTGGTACAGACCTAACTTCATGAATCTTCCGAAATATGCTCCAAAAGAATAACTATTTCTTAGAACTGAGCTGAAAATTTCTTCAGCTCAGTTCTCAGTAATTTAGATTTCCATTTTTCATGTCTAACTGCAAAAGCTTCTTGCAATCTCTTTTTCGGTTCACCATTAATTTCTAAATGTCTGTCTCTGTCAATTTCAGTTTCTTCAAAATCATCAGCATACAGTTCCCTACTATCTTCCATCTTCAGTAAACTTTCAGAAATTAATGACTGACAACCTTCAGGTAGCTGGAACTTGTCAATAAGCTGAAGCTTTAACATGGGAACTTTGCTTACATCTATAACTTTTTTAACCAGCTCAGCGTAAATTTTTTTCACACTGAGAGTAAATGACAATCTCAGTCCCTTCCGCCATACTTTTAAAGTATTTAAATACATCTCTAGAAAATAATTCAAACTTCATAGTTCTAGATTCAAAACTCACCCCATATGAGAGTACCACGATCTTATGTTAAGATTGAAAAGCTGTAATTTAATTCATGGGTTCACATCTACCCCATGAAAGGGTGTTTTTAAAGTCCAGGAAGAAAAAAGTTATTTCATAAAACATGACACACTTTACTGATGGCACATGAAACACATACAAGGACAGATGTTCCTTCACATTCCAAGCTAAAGACTATTCCACTTTACATACATTCTAGAAGCTGATATCATTCTACCAGCTACAATTCACTTCAGTTTGCAATATTAGTATTATGGGAAAATATGGCCTTTTTCTGTTAATGGGACAACAGTTGCCTAATTGGTAGCTTCCTTACATCATATCACAAACAGTTGTGCAGTGCTTAAGGTGCGTAATAAAAGGCTCTGCATGATGCAGAATGTGTGCAGTTTCTTTGATGCTTTTTCAAATGAAAACAGATCACTGCGTGAAATCACAGTGGAGAGCATTCTCCCCACATACACAGCAATTTGTTTTTGCTTATAAAAACAACAGAGAAGTGCACAAATTTGGCATTATGCACATTAAATCTTACACATAACATGTGTTATATAATACATTATCGCTGCTAATTTTTTTGATAAATAATTGCTTTTGATTTCTCCCCCCCCCATGAAGTTTTATGTATCATTATGGTTGCTGCCAACTAGTTACATTTTTTACCAAATTTTATGTTTGATGCGAAGTGACGTCTCATTATCAGAAAAGTACCACAAATATTTCTAGAACACTAGACTTGAAGTAAATTCTGAACCACAACCTAAATCTGAAGTTAATGTTTCAATTGAATCTACAGACATGTTTTCAAAATATTATTTCTTCGGATTAAGAGGTTGAAATATCACCTGAACTTTTGGATAAAATATTTTGCCTCAATGATCATGTCTATCCAGGCAAAAACAGTGGATGCAGCAATGAACATGGCGATAGTTTTGATTTTGAGGAAAAACATTTTAATTTTTTTTTCTGAAGGAAAGTTTCCTTTCATTTTCTGAAGGAAATATAGATTACTCAGCTATTTCAATAAAGGTTGCTGATTGCATCAGTAGTATGTCAAGTATCCCCTCCCCCCAGAAAAAAGAGAACATGCAATACAGTTGTAAATATGTGAAATGCCTGCAGGATAAATATATTAAAAAGAAGGTATTGCTCTCTAAAAAAAAAATTTTTCCCCCTCAGTCAAACTGTGTTGATAGATTTTAATACTTTAGAAAAACCTCAAAATCTGCACCTGCTATTAAATATTTTTATCACTTCTATGTTAACTTTTAGTTTATTGTAATTTAGATTTATGCTCTTTACCATTATTTATCTAAAGCAAGTACCTAACTTGTCTCCCCTCACCATGCCTCTCATGCTTCACTGTGATGCACTCAATAAAATAATTCAAAGTTTATAGATTTAAGTTTATGGCTTTAAGTAATAATCAATACCCCTTCAATTTTATTATATCAAGAGTCAGGCAGATTAAATATCACACATTTTCAATTTTATCCATCTTATAAAATGTATAAATGTTTATTGTTAATACATGCAAAAAAAAATATTTTAGACACAGAATTTATTATGTTAAATGTATTCAACATATATGTACTTCAGCAGCTTCAAGTTTTTCTAACACACATGCAGTTAACAGCTACATTAATAACTGGATGCTTTTATTTTTAGAACATATTTACTCAACAACAAACGGTTCTAAATCATAATTAATAAACTCAAGAAAAATAAATCAGTAGTCAAGCACCTAAGTAGTTTTGATTCTTTCCAATTATCTGCACTCCACTTTAAAAAGGCACTAGACAATGCACTATATCATGAAACACGCAGCACATGACATCACCCAAATGTATTTATGTGCAAATCAGACATGCATGCGCAGCCAATGAGAGCTGATTCTCCCCTTCAAATTTGAGTCATTTTTCTCAATAGTTTGTTTTTGTTCCATTTGATTACTCTTTTTTTGGAGGGAGAAGGAACTGTAGAGTTTCCAGCCAGTGAAAAAGACGGAACTACATTTCTTCAAAAATATGGCACTTTGTTCAACAACAGAGACAACAAAAATTTATACATTCCATGAAGTTACACTTCTTAAATTACTGAATTTTTTGGATCAAAATTTGTGCACAATGTTGAATTTGCATGCTTTCCTGATATTAAGTAAAAACAGACTGTTGCATACATGAGAAGAATGACAGGTGTTTTATTAATAAAAAGTTTTAATATAAAGTGTTTTATTAAGGTAAGTGTTTTATTAATAACTTGCCGTTTTATGCAGGGCTGTGGAGTCGGAGCCATGGAGTCAGAATCGGAGTTCGATAGATTTTTGGGTAAAAGGAGTCACACCTGGAGTCGCTAAATACACGTTGACTCAGACTCCAGTTTTCATTCGAAAATTTGAATTTGAAATGAATTAAAGTGAAGTGAAAAAAAAATTAATGACAGACTGAGTTATTATTTTTTATTGGAAGATATACATTAATAAATAGTTATTTTCTATTTTACTAACATATTTATACATAAATATAAGAGGATGGATGTGATATTTGCCTTTGTTATAAATTCGTTGGTGTGTGGAGTTGGTATAAGTCATTTGTTGAGATCGTGATACGTATAGTGGTAACTTAAACCAGGGCAAGATCCTGGTCTATAGCCCATCATGACGAGAAAATGAGCACATGTGAAGCATATTCATCAGAATATCGCTTTATTTGTAAATCCACTTTGAGGAGTTAGTACTTTCATAATTCTTTCATGTCACTTAAGGATACGAGGCCTCCTCACTCAGAGAACATGCAAATCAAGACTTCAACGGAGACTCTCGAAAGAGTCGTAGTGAGAGCAAAAATCAACCACTTGCAGTTTTCTTTCATCGGAAATCAACTGATCGCTGGGCGAAACAAACCAAACCTGCGAAGAAAGAAGTGGGCAGAAGTTTAATAGAATGCAGCAACAGAAGAGAACACCACTCACTGACTTCAAACTGTTTTTACACAAGGAGACTAAGAAAGCTTACACGAGAAGCTCCAAAAAATGGCTCATATTTCACCCTGCACACACAGTCTCTCACCATGCACCATCTCCATCTGCAATCCTTCAAAAGCACGAGGTACACAAACACAAAATTTCCGTCTCTTATAAAGTCCCACAGTTACACTGACAGTTAAGTTTTGCAGCCAGTGAAAAATTTCAACATCAGAACGGCAACCAATCACAAAATACCTTCAGCTACACAGACGAACAGAAGTGAAGTGGCTTAGTTGTCTGATGCAATCCATTCCTCCGCTTACAACACAAGTTATCGAAAAAAACAACTGTCGCCAATAGAATCAGATGCAAACACCTAGATACTGCCAGAATGTTGCAGGGTTTTACTTATTTAATTCAATGTTCAATTCTTAAACCCTACAAACACTAACAAGCAAATAATTGCTTTAGTGTGTGAACAAATACGTAAGACTTAAGAAGGGTTAACTACCCTTTATTTTCCAAAATAAATACAGTCAGTTCCTAACTCGGAAGGTGCAGCAAAACCTCCACTTGGGCTTGAACTTAAATAATTATGAAATTAAACTACACTAAGCTTAACTAAAGCCGACTGAAGATATAGCCGAAGCTATCAAGATTCTACGAAGTTGGCCCCTAAATCTTAATTAAATCGGCAAAGACAAACAAGGGCCTAAAGGCAAGCGCAGTGAAGATAAGAGAGATGTAGCCAAAAGGCAAACACGTGCTAGTCAGAAACTCAGACTCTCTTTCTCTCAAAGTCGGTGAAACATCGACTTAAATATTACTTTTTACTCATTTGCATTCACTGCGTTTTTGAAATTACATTCTGGTAGGAAATTGTAAGTTGAAACTAGAATAGATAGGAAAGGTGCATAAACTTAAAATAACTGTTAATAAAATTAGGATAAACCTTACAACGTTATAAACAATTAATGAACTTCAATTTAATGTGACCTCATCACAGCCTTTATTGATTAAACTGATTCATTTAGCTACTTCATTTAGTTACAAATCTGATTGCAAATTTAGGTAAGCAGCAATAACAGCAAGAACTCCCAAAATTGACGCCATTCTTAGGAAGCAAGCAGGAAAAGGAGCAATTACTGATCAAACAACACGATGGGGAAGTATATATTTGATGATATAGAGGTTGTTAAAATTAAGACCATTTTTAGAAAATAACAGAAACACTGTGGAATGATCTTGTAGAAATGGAAATTCTTTCTACATCATATATAGCCACAAAAAAAGTTACAATCTGAAGAATTAACAAGAGGAGAGAATGGAAGAACGTGATATCAATCATTTCTTCAATTCAAATCAAGGAATCATTTCTTCAATAAAGAAAAGAGGAACTAGTTTGCTAGATAATATGATCTTGCTGGGTTCAATATATGTAGATTCAAAACACCAAATTTTGTTGGATGACAAAGAATTTAAAAAGGCAAAGAAAGCTAGCTATCTATGGACTTTCATTAAGAATGAAATTATTCTCCAAACAACAAACATTATAACCGACTCTGCATCATTCTCTTCCACTGACGAATTACATTTTGAGAAAACATTTGAGCCTTTAGATATAAAAATGAAAAAATACAAATAAAATTTCTACACAGCCTTTGAAGAAAGAGAAATATGATTGCTCTCTACCTCTATTAGAGCTTATAAAAATCTATCCTGAAAAATTAAAAGAAGTAGTCCTAACAGTATCAGCTCTTCCTCCTACTCAAGTTAGTGTGAAAAGATTCTTCTCAGCTCTAAAATTTATCAAATCGGATCTACAGTCCTCTAACAAAAAAGATCTTGCCAAAGCTATACTGTTTCTTAGAAATAACTAATGCTAGTTTTTCCATTTCATAATAAATGGTAATCAATAGAAATAATTTGCTATGCCATCAATTTTTTGCAGCATCTATTACTTCTTTTATATTAAAAAAAATAAGCTGTAACACATGTGTATATGTTTACATAGATATGAGGGGGTCGGAGGAGTCATTAACTTTAAAATACCAGGAGTCAGAGTCAGTCATTTTCCCTACCGACTCCATAACCCTGGTTTTATGTAATTCTTAGTATGTAGCCATTTTTGACAATGACTGTTGCCTTTTGCATCTTAGTTTGACAAAAAATGAGCTTAGCAATTTTTTAGGAAGGGGGTACAGATAATCAAAAAGTAACCAATTTTTTAAATCAGTGACCATTCAAATTTATTTAAATAAAGGCTGCTTTCAAGTAGTAAAAAGGAAGTTTTGTTAACCTTTTGATATAAAGAATATTACAAAGATAAGAAACTTTCACAATTCATAAATAATGCTTCAATAAGCAAATGATACAAAAAATACATAAACTTACTACAAGCAGACAAAATTTCATGATCTTTTAGAATTTTCCCAGAAAAAATGAGACATAATTGATCAACAGGTGTTTTGTACACTTTGGATGTTTCTTCAAGCTAAAAA
>KK115370.1:12643-37140 GCA_000611955.2 Stegodyphus mimosarum | reverse complement strand
TAAAAAAAAAAAAAAAAAATCAGTAAAACTAAAATAATACTTTTGAAATTTCAACAAAGTGTTTAAAGAATTACTTATACTGGTAAGAAAGAATTTTTCAAACAAGGGAGGTCACATAATCTTCAAATTAGCTTGATAAAGAGAGGGGAAGAAGGAGGCACATTTTTAAAGCCATATCATGCATTTTTGGCTGTATATTGACACATTCTAGTTTGTGTCTTTTCCCACATAGATGGTTTGACACTGGATAAACAGGAACAGCAAGATGGAACATTCTCCATTTCATGAAAAAAAAATCTTTTGAAAACTCATTACAGAGAAAGAACACAGCTTTTTTTTTTTATTTTATTTTCAGCCCAAAACAGCTAATAGTCTCGAAACCCGATTTTGCGTTCTTTCATTCGAATCTGCTGGCATTCGGCAAAATATGATATTTATTTTTCAAATTGAATCTGCCCATTATGGATTAACATATTAACCTACTTAAAAGCAACAGATGCAGTTTTTAATAATCATTTCTTTACTTTTGAATCAGACTGATTTAGATAAAAATGCATTGAATTCATGATACACCTAATTAAAAACATTCAATATTTTTAGAGAATTACATTACATATATTCTCACTTTTCAAATACACAGAAGATATAGAACATTAATATATTAGTCTCAATGCATATTCATTTAGTGTCCTATAAAATATTTCGCTAATCCAACTGGGCTATTTCTATTTATAATCTCTTCTGATAACCATTTTAAACTTTAAAACAGCTCTTTTGGGCGAATGTTAAAATCAAACTCCTTTCAGATTTTTACTTTTATTTATTTTAGTGAATAAGCTTTTATCAACATTATTGCATTAGGAAGAAATAATTAAATTAATAATAATAATTAACATACTTCTCTTATGTATTATCCTAATCATCTGTTGTAATATGTGAAGCATGCTTTAGTTTACAAAACTCAATAGATGCGAACTGCTGACACCATAAATTAATCAATGATACATGACTAATGGAAGGAACAGATGATCAAACAAACCATGCTTGTATTCAAAAATTTCCTCGGCCTGAGCAAATGAGAATATCTTAATAATACAAGGTAGTTATTCAAATATAATCTTTCTTTGTGAAGAACATCACTTTCTTGAAGAAACAGAATAGCCACTATCTCTTGGCAAATCCTAAAGTATAGCAACTAATTAAAAAAAGGAGGTCTTTTTTTTTTTTTTTACTATTATTAAAAAAAGTGATGATTGTACTAGTGTTGGTTATAACACAATTACTGCCAGGAAAAAAGCCACACCTTGTGCCAAGGAAATATGTCAAAATACGAAAACCAATTGATACAACTTTAGCAGAAAAGTAAGTAAAAAAAAGGGCCCAAATGCGCTTTAGCCCACTGCTTGGCGGCGATTGTTTTTGAATGAGCAATAAACGTGCCAACATGGGTAACTCCGTATATCCGCGAACATGGCTGACTGGGTATTTTGAAGCTACGGAAACATGTAGTTTTCGCGCATGCGTATTTCCTATTTTATAAAGAACGGTTTTATTGGTAATGTGAGATGACGTAGCGGTTTATTCGAAATTCTTACGTGTTAATTTAAGTAGTTATTTCAGTTGTCGTTGTATTCTTTGAATGCGGTGTTTTTGTGTTGAGTGTTTGCTATTTTCGTACCTTATATTTCGCTAAATACCGAGTCGGTATGGATTTAGCTGTGATGCTGAGAGAGGTGAGTGAATGTACATGTACATTTATTACTTTATTGGAAGTGCAAGTTGCTTAATTTTTATATTTTGTTGCCTTTTATTGAAATAATTTGGCTCAGCTGAAGAACAGAACGCTGGTATCGTTTGCAATTTATTTTATTTTGTTGATTTGTGCACATTGCCTACATTGTGCAATTCGCTGATGTTTTTTTTAAGTTAAAACGGAACGCTGTGCACATGGCATTTTCTTGTAATTTATTTTCGTTATTTTAGCTTATTTTGTTGATTTGTGTACGTTGCCTACATTGTGCAATTCGCTGAAGTTTTTTTTAAGTTTAAAAGGAACGCTGTGCACATGGCATTTTCTTGTAATTTATTTTCGTTATTCTAGCTTATTTTGTTTATTTGTGTACGTTGCCTACATTGTGCAATTCTCAAATTTTTTTTTAAGTTAAAACGGAACGGTGTGTACATGGTATCGTTTGTAATTTTAATGCCCTTTTAAAAAAAATTCCTTCTTTCTGGGATGCCATTTTGGTTACGTTTTCGCGGAGCGTGTCGGGAAGGTTATGTAACGGCATAAAATGTGTAAGTATTACAACATAAAATGTAAATAATTAATTTAAAGGTAACTGACAAATATTTTAATGATCGTAATGTTCGTTTTGCATATTATTTTATTATATTTTTGTGGCAACAGTTTCCATACTAATTTATGGTTTAGAATTCTATGTTTTGTTTACAATAGGTTTTCGCGGAGCGTATCGGGAAGGTTGCAATTAATTGCAAAGACGTTTCGCAGAAACGCGCTGAATTGGCGATTTTCAAAACATCGCCAAGCAGTGGGCTAAAGCGCATTTTCACCAAAAAAAGTTATTTTATGCATTTGGAAAGAAATATCAGTTAAAATTAGTAACTAAATCTGAACAGATAATGGGGGAAGAGTTTTAAATATGAAGTTTCAGTCTGCCAAATGCAAACTTTCTGACAAAATTTGAGGGCATTTTGGAACATTGCTAAACATACTGTGTTTCCCAGAAAACAAAATCCAGTCTTATATTAAATTTTGCTACAAAAAGCATGAAAGGACTTAATTTGAGGGGATGTCTTACTTTCCATGCACAGTAATTAACATCTGTTCATGTTCAAGAAACACACGTCTTCAAGATAATGTCATCTTCTTCTGGAACATGGTCATAAAGCTTCAACTCACAAATTCCAGACTGATTTTTTTTATGATTTCATTTCCTCTAAGATCACTGGCACTAACCCTCATGCTGAACAATACAGCTCTCCTCAAATGAATTCTTTTTGTCCATGTAGCCTGCTCGTAGGACATCGGCAACACACAGAGAATTATTTATTAGAACAGTCCATTATTTTATCCCATATATTTTTCAACCAAGAAACGATTTTTGTTGCTCAGACTTCACAAAGTTTCCTTTCTCTCTATTCTATTTTCATGTCATTGATTTCCATGTACAAATAGTCTTTAAATGGCTGGTTTATTGCAATATCAAGAGTTTTGAGACAGGCAGTCATTCCTGAGGGAATCATTATTTGATCAATTCTTCTTTCTGCATGGAAGTATTTTGTGGTCTTAGCACAATGAGTGCTGGCAGAATTCCATATAAACATACTCTTTATTCAACTCACTAAACAAGAAACAGGAATAAACTGACCCACCTTCTTACTGCTGCTTATATGCACCAAGCTTTCTCAGTCTCAAGAACATAAATACCTGAAACTTGTTTGATTTCCCCTTAGAGATAATTAGAGCGGGGTTCCATCTACGCAAATTAAAATACATATAATGCATGCACTTTCATAACCACTGAAAGTAATGTGTATTGTACAGGCAGTGCTCCCCAACCTTTTTATCGCCATGGGCTGGTCAACGTTTGATAATTTTACCGTTACCTGCTGAAGGGGGGTAACTGAGCCCCTGAAAACTGATAAGGGATAGAAAAATGAAATTTTCACAATTCAAGTTTCGTTTATTGCTTTAAAATACCTTTATTATTCTAATTAGCTGGAGCTTAAAAAAAGACTAAAAATTAAAAACAGTAGGGTTACATGATCTACTAGAAAAGTGGAACATCTGAAGCAAAATTGGTCAAGCTGATAGCTACATAATGCCCACAATAAGACATTAGTGAATACCGGAAGAAAAGGATTTCCTGTAATTAATCCTTCGGTGTGACAGTAATAACTGTTTCGAAAACAAATTCAGTCAAATTTTGGGTAAATTTACAAAGTTTTACGTTTTTTTTAATTTCGGTATGACAAAAATGGATTTTTTTAAGTTCTGAGACTTTACGATATAAATGAGAATCTTAAACTGCATTCTATTCTGAACTTCACCAAATTTGAAAGGTATATGGATACTACGATTTAATACAATCTGTTTTGAATCTAAGCTTCTTTACATATATTTATAACACAGAATTATGTTTCCACTCAAAATGGCCAGATGCGGAGACTCAAGACATTTATTCTCAATTAAGACATTATTCGACATAAGATTCTCGACATTATTCATTTATTCCCATTTACTTACATATAATTATTTAATATATTTATAACAGAAAATCCTAAATTTCCTTCAGAAGTAATTAAAATAGCCTTACCTCTTTCATCGTAGCGTCTTTATGTATCTCAATTATATGTTTTTCTTTAGTGGTTTTGACAGTTACTTTAATTTTGTTATCCGATTTTGCCGCATCATCCTTTGGTTCAGATTTAATAGAAATACTATCACTTGATTTATCAGAACGCTTTGGACTTTTGGCAACTGGTTCACATATTACTTCGTCATCATCCTCAGACAGTGGTTCTTCTTTAACTTTAGTTAATAAAGCTTCATTTTCGGTTTCGCTAGATACATTCTCCGCCATGACTGTCGTTTAATACGGAATACCGGTAAATAACCATGAGTTGAGATGTCAGGTTCCCAATCTGGAATTATTTATATTTTAGAAGCGGATATTCTTCGGAGAACAGCCTTGACGCCAAACAAGAGAGACACAGCTCATTATGGTAGCTCAAAGTATGGTTGTCATACGATGACGTACTTTCTTTAGGGAGACAGCCGTGATACTTTTCCCCTGCTAAGGGATTTTCTGTAGTATCCTGTCTATGTGCACTGGTGTCCAAATGTTAAGCATAAATTGTAAAATGCGAAAAACATGGAGTAAATATTCGTAAAATTATTCCAAATTTCTTGCGGATATTAATTGGGTGAAGAAGAAACATTGGGTTTAAGCAAAACTTTTCAGTCGACTACGTCCTGCGCGAAACACCTGCGCATGACGAAACCGAGTCACGCAGCAAGGGCAGTGCAGACAAAGTTTCGGGCAACTGCTGTGCGAAAGAACGTTGTTAACCATCAAACAAGGTGAATGATGGCATAAAGACGCCAAATGGAGATGTTTGCAGAAGGAAGAGTCGTTGGAATGCTGGAATCCGGACGATCACAAACCGAAGTGTCTCGAATTCTGAATGTGAACCAGCCTGTGATCTCAAGACTGTGGCAGAGGTTTCAAAGAACGGGAGATGTTACCCGACGACCAGTATCAGGTCGACCAAGAGTCACAACCCCTCGCCAAGACCTCGTCGGGTAACGATTTGATAATAAGTGCGCGACCTCAGACGGGCAGTACTGCCAGAGCACTGGGTTCGGCGCTCACAGTAGCCACAGGAATACGAATTTCAAGACAAACTGACAAACAAACTGTTTACAAGAGACGCAATCATGCTTGCCTGTATGCCAGAAGACCAGCAGTTTGCATTCCCCTCACTTCTGCGCAGAAACGCGCTCGTTTGAACTGGAATTTGAAACATCAACATTGGAGTGTGGGAGAGTAGGCCAATGTGATGTTCAGTGACGAGTCCCGGTTTAGTCTGAGTACTGATTCTCGTCGGGTAACGATGTGGAGAGAACGTGGAGCACGTTTAGAACCAAGAAACATATCGGAAAGACATCATTTTCCATCAAGGGGAGTAATGGTATGGGCAGGCATCATGATGGACGGCCGCACAGACCTCCATTTCTTTGACACGGGGTCTGTGACTGGTCAAAGATACAGAGACGAAGTTCTTGAGCTTTATGGTGGCTTGTTTCGAGGTGCTGTCGGTCCTGACTTCATATTCATGGATGATAATTCTCCATGTCACCGAGCGGTGCTAGTTGATGACTTCCTTGAAACGGAAAACATCCAGCGCATGTCGTGGCCTGTAAACTCCCCTGATTTAAATCCTATCGAGTATGTATGAGATGTGCTCGGGAGACAAATTGCAGCCCTTTCGCACCCATCAAATCTCCGTTACAGAACTGAAGAGAACTCTTCAAGAAGCTTGGAACCGTTTGAGCCCACAACTCATTCATCATCTTATAGCAAGTATGGTAAATCGCTGTGCAGCGTGCCTGGCTGTCAGAGGTGACCACACGCCTTATTAAACTGCAGCATCAGTAATTTATTTAATGTTTTCTTTCATTTTTTCTTTAAAGTGTGAACCCTTGCTATTCTCAGTTTTCTTTTAGACTGCTACTTTGTATAATAAAATTAGTTATTATCGTTCTTTTGATTTGCTTCCTTATTTTATAACCATTTTACACGCGCATATCACGTTTCCCGTCATTCTGATTTACAGTTCGTTCTTTATTCACATAATTATCAATTACGCTTAACTTTTGGACACCAGTGTACGATTAATTTTGATGTTTCTAAAGTTTATATCATCCATGCCTTCTTCATGCGTGAAACAAGCGGGCACTCAAAATACACGGCGAACTGAAATCCTCTTCAGAGGCTGATAACAGAATAAAAATTGGAGACCCTTTGGGTCTTCTTCCATTAAAAACTGGGGTGTAGCTTACTAGCTAACAAGACCCAGCAATACACAATGTACTTTCGGGAATGGAGAAGTGCTTACCAATTAACTTAACCTACAACTGCCTTTACCAGTTGGGATGTTATGAATGAAACTTTTATATGACAGACTATGTGAAAAGCTTTTATTTCCATAAAATTAAAGAGTTCTTAAACTTCATTAGTCCTCAAATAATATTAAAAATGATTATTAACGGAAACATAACGAGATATACCTAAATTTATTTACCAGCCTCTCCTTATTCCCGAAAATTCTTATAAATGCTGTTAGTGCAGAAAGTTTTCAAAACTAAAATTGATTAAGAGCAACATAACTGTATAGTGAATGGACTTGTAATGTTTTCTGTTTAAAGTGCAAATTGCTGACAAATATGTTCCTGAAAACAATATCCCATCTTGTTGGCGGAAAAAAAATCCAAAATGATTTACATAGTTTTTATCTATCTGTCTATTTCTAGATATATTCCTAATACTTTATAAAAACATTAAAAAATTAATATTCTGTTTTCTGAGGTACTTTTTAAATATACATGTAGAATAGAATTTTAATATCTGTAGTTCAAATTTAGGCAAAGACATTTGGATTTATTAAATTATGGGAAAGTATACTAGTGTATATTCCCTGACGGAATGATGGTTTCATGGAGGGCTTTCTGACGGAAAATTGCTTGTCCTCATGTTATGCAAGGGAGGAATCTATGTAAAGGTGCATGCAGTCAGTCTTTTCACTCAGACATGAACTTGTACTGAACTATCAGAGTTCAGCTGTCTTACCAGCTGGGCTGTGAAGGAGAAAAGATGCCTTCATGGATAACTTTCTCAGAACTGGATATGTTCATGTTATATATGGGGAAAACCATGGAAGCACCCAGGCAGCGAATTTGTTCGCCAGCATTTGGAGTCCAACTATCAACGTTCAGCGGTCTTACCCAATAGATTCCATAGTAAACTATATATATTACAGATAGAGTTAATCACATTTATGGATTTTATGCTATCTCAGTGTGTTCCTTATGTTCCATTACTTCCCAATGTGTGTGAATTCAAACATGAAAGAAGATTTCAACATGCACACAATAAAAATTGTTTAATACATTGCACTAATGCTATTATATGACAAAATAAAGCAAAGATTATAGGGAATTCACGAGGGAAAAAAAAGAACTTTCGTATGGCAATAAACAACATAACACTACGTTTCACAAGTGACATTGTATTGTTTTCAGAGATTGTTTAAAGAATATCGCTGGATATAACAAAAGAAATTTTTCAATTTGTGTGCAAATTGTCACTAAATTTAGTTTGGTAATGACAGAAGATTTTCAATGTATTCTGATAATATTAAAAAACTTTGTTATTTTGCATGGGATAGGATACAAAATATTTATGTTACGTCTGAAGGCATGGCATACATACATACAGACACACACACACAAAAGCAACAGTTAAAACAGGCAGAATAGTTTTAATTTAAAAAAAACCATTTTTTTTTTTAAATAAGGTGATAATTCTTTATTAATAGCACAGACTTGAGTCACAGTATATGGCAAAACTGCTATTGTTAAGCTTATTTGTATCGCATAAGGACAGCTGGTTTGTATTACTTTACACATGACCAAAACCACAAAAACTCTTAAGCAGCCAGCCCATTCACAAGGATTTGAACCATCCATATTTAGGAATTTCGCCACTTGGCCACTAGTGGATGTTTCTTTATAGTATGGGAGATACAAACATCCAAAGAATTCAAGCATGCTTGAGATTTCAGTCTCTATAGGGTATACTGATAATCAGGGTTAGGTTAGATTAATTTATTAAAGCAAACATACGAGACTATTTGCCTAAGGGGAAATATAACTTTGTGGAGGACTTTCTAGAGGAAACTCGTTTGTATTTATAGTTTCATACGGAAAAGTCCATCCAAACACTCATGCAACCAGCCTACTCACTGGGATTTGAACATTAATCAAACTAGTCATATTCAAACTACCAATAAAGTCAAACTACCAATATTCAGCTTTCTTATTCACTTGGTTGCTGGTGGGCTACTTAGGAAAAGTACAAGAAATAGGAATGAAATGTTAGGCTTTGTATTTCAGATTTTTACCAGATCTTGGATTTTTATCTCATACTCTTTCAGGGCAGTGATATTTTTGAATAAAGACTAATCAAAACTGTATCAATCTCTCGTTTTCGACTGATAATTTTTTGTTAAAATATTCTACTTACTGTAGCCTTTTTTTAAATTTTAATTGAGGACTATTTAATTATAGAGATATAAAATATAAAAAGAACTGCTATCTTCTTTATTTAAACTTTTATATAATAAATTATGAAAAGCAAAATAACATGAATTTTTAAACAATTCAAAATTAATTTTTAAGATATAAATACCAAAGGAAGATTCATCAGAACAAATTATTTTTTTCACAGTTGAAAAAAAACTGAATATTTTAATTTTATATTTTATGCATAGACTTGATTATTAAATTGATGAACAATTTAATTGCATTAAACTGTCCCATATCTGTAACTTGATAAAAGTTTAGCACAAATTCAATGGATATTTTAAAGTACTTCGAATTTTCTGTTTCTTTCAGGGTGAAAAAACTTTTTTAAAAATAGGTTAAGTTTATATTTAACACTGTAGATAATAAACCATAAAAACAAAACATTCAAAAAGGTGACATATTTTTTCCTTTAAATAACAACAAATTAAAAATGTTGAATAATATAAGGCTCTCACACAAAATACTTTATATGTGAATGTACTGTACATTATTCACATCAATAATATCATTAACATGCATTATTGACATCTGCTACATTCAAAACATCAGACGGCCTCCAATATTGTAAATCTAGTCCTTTTTCAAGGTACCCACGTCATTATACTTAGAAAATAGAGCTGGTTAATTTTAACACCATTAAATGCTACAATGTATTAAATGTTACAAATACAGATTATTGATTTCCTGAGAAGTTAACATTCACTGTATTACTGTGATTGTTATTCGTGATACTTTGGTGAATGCTGTATACTGAATGTGTACTCATAATTAAATAAGTTAATAATCATTACTGAATATCTAGTAATATTATTTCATCACTGCATATAACAGGTAACAATTGCGAATGCTTCATTGAAACTTTCCAAATATTTTATGAAATTGATCTCAATTAGCTAAAACATTTTTCAAAATATACTTCACTTGATAATACCTCTGAAAAGTACTAGTCACAATCTGAATTCACTTCCCACTGGCGAAAAAATTGTGTATTGTGGCTTTCTACATGTTCAATATAAATACATATTAATAATCCATAGAAAACCCTTTAGCCAGGTGTTTATTTCATAGCATGCATCCCTTCAATGCTTTTGTATGGTAAATATTCAACTTGATTTGAAAATTATGTTACTTTTTTTTTAATTTTCTTTCCTCTCTCATCTTGATATATCTTCTACAACAGGAGTTTTCAACTAAGGCGAAATTTCATAGCTTCAGGGAGAAGAACATGGTCAGCCCTTTATTTATATGTTAAGTTTTTAGTTTATGAATATCAAAATCTATTTTTGTTCAAGTTTTGGCACTTATCAACATTTTCTACACTTTTGTTGTTTAATTTACAAAACATGTTGAAACGCAGTCTAAATCTAAATAAATGCATATGGATTTTTCAAAGAGCCGGGAGGGGGAATAAGGATTTTCTAGCAATAGTGAGAGATGCATGGGGCAGAATAGGTTCTACTGTTCTACTATTTTTAATACATCTATGTTATAGTATTTATTGTAACTAAAGCAATGCCTTTGAGATACTTTTATAACAGATGAATCAAAATAATATCCTTTTAATCTTCATTCAAAAACACATATCTCATCATAAATATTCATCTAAAATGTTATGTAGGAAGTATTTTCGTGTTCTTTCTGAAAGGGAAGAAAAAAGAAAATCCATAAAGTACTGTACTTTCTTTGTATTCTTGGATTAGCCATGCTACTGTAACATTTATGTTTTCAAAACCTGAGCACTGAATTATAATTTTCTAGGTTACAACTTTAGTTTGACCAAGAAGAAAAATAAATTCACAAATGTTTTATTTCATGGAACTTATAACTTCACAAAATGTTGAGCAGATACTGAAAATTACGAAGAGTTGAAAACAGTAAAAATCATACTATGCAACCTACCCCAGAAACCATTAGTTAGTGTTTATCGATCTTTTACGCATGCTGGTTCATAAAGACTGGCCAAGTTTCACAAAGATTTAAGAACATTTGCTTAGGCCAGTGGTGCGCAAACTAGGGGTCGACCAAAGTTTTTTGGGGGTCGCCAAATTTTTATGAAATGCATTATGCCTGCATGCTGCATACCATACAGTGTACATATAAAGAGTGAAGCACCGTCACTCACTGTTTAATTGCAATTTCATGCTGTCCGCTCTTTCTTTGGCCGTAATGCGTAATGTATGTAAAGTGTGAAAACGCAAGTTTTTCACTCCGGTAGATAGCGCCCTCTTCGCGGTAATTCACCACTTTTACTGAAAAACGCCTATTTGACTAGACGTTAACTGCTGGGAAAGGGCAAAAATTCGCTTCCGTGATCAGCCAATCAGATGGCGAGGTACGCGGTGTATCTGATAGTCAGAGTGAAGACGTGAAGTGTTCGCATGAAGTTGTAGCATGTAGCAGTTGGCCTGCAATTGTTTTAGTTTATCCTCGAGTTTTATCATATGATGTTGTGTAATTAAGATTTTTTATATTTTTATCGAGCTTTGCTAGTCTTTGTTATCAAGTATGTACTATCACTAGAGAAAGATCTCTGTTAATTTTATTGAATTTCTCGAAAAAAAATGATAAAATATTATATATTATTTGTTTAGTTTAAATAATTTAACCCCTATCTTCATAATGGATAAATGGGTAATACGTACACCTGGTACATCTTCTTCAGCTAACAAACGAACAAATACTGATGAGGAGTCGCAAAATACTGAACTAAATGCCCGATCTAAAAAAATAAGAAAATACAATGAGGAATTTATTAAGTATGGTTTTACATTTTGTGTTGTTGATGATGAAGAACGCCCGATATGTGTCATTTGCAACGAAAAATTAGCAAATGAGAGTATGAAACCAGCTAAATTAAAAAGGCACCTGGAAACTAAACATAAAGAACTTCAAAATAAACATGCCGATTTTTTTCAAAGACGAGCTGAAAATCTGAAAATTTAAAGTGCACATTTAAAGAAATTTATAACAATACCTCAGAAAGCATTACGAGCTTCTTTGGAAGTTTCTTATCTAATAGGAAAAACAATGAAACCATATACAATTGGAGAATCCCTTATCCTTCCTGCAGCAACTAAGATGACATCAATTATGCATGGCGATAAATATGGAAATGAACTAAAAACAATACCATTATCAAGAGATACCGTGTCTCGGCGGATTTCCGAAATGTCACGAAATATCGAGTCAGAAGACATAAAACGCATACAAAATTCATCTTTATTTGCTTTACAACTGGACGAGACTACCGATATTACTAAAATGTCACAACTAATTATTTACGTTAGGTTTATTTTTGATGAAGATATAACAGAAACGTTTTTATGTTGCAAAAGTTTGGAAGGAAAAACAACTGAAGAAAAAATATTCGAAGTAATAAATGAATATTTCGAAACAAAGTCCCTCACCTGGGCAAACTGTGTTGCGATTTGTACTGATTGCGCTACAGCATTAACAGGTTCCAATAAAGGGCTCAGAGGCTTAATTCAGAAGTATTTAATCACTGTATGATTCATCGGCAAGCTCTTGTTGCAAAAGATATGGATGAAGAATTGCACATTATATTACAAGACGCTGTTAGTTCAATTAACTACATTAAATGCAACAGCCAAAACAGCAGTCTCTTTTCAATATTTTACAATGAGATGGGCTCAACGTATTAGAGATTACTGTTACACACCGAAGTCAGATGGCTTTCACGTGGGAAAATATTACGACGGATATTTGATTTGAAACATGAAGTGCACATGTTTTTAATCGAAAAGAAACATAGATTGGCAAGTTATTATATCAATGAAGTTTGGCTAGGGAAACTGAGCTATTTAGTTGATATTTTCGAAAAACTTAACGACTTAAATTTGAACTTGTAGGGTGAGAATTCAACTATCATAACTTCAGCCAGTAAAATTCAAGCTTTTAAGAAAACTTAGTCTCTGGAAAACTGAACTGAATAAAAACAAATCCGACATGTTCTCTTGCTTTAACGATTTTATCAAGGAAAATAATATAGATATATTTACATTCAAAACATCATTTCCAATCACATTGAAAAGTTAAAGGAAAATTTTTCGAGAAGATTCGAGGATTTTCCTGAAAACTATCTTGGTTTGATTCGTGATTCATTTTCCTTTGATATATGCAGTTCAACTCTTCAAATTAGTGGGAAAGAGCAATTGATAGATCTAATTAGTGATGATTATATTCTTCGAAATCAATTTAAGACTCAGTATATAAGGTTTCTCCTTCAATCTCTTAATCTTCTTGCTAAGCATACGCTATGAAACCCTATGTGGATGACAGTGAGCAAATCTAGGCTATGTCCTTTAGTGTTGAAGAACTACAAAGTCAGAAGGAGGGTTTAAAGGATCCTTTAATTCAAATAATTACAACTCTCCAACTTGAGAGTAAGCAACGACTTGGGCTGAACTAAAATAATATCAAATAAAGTGTGTTAACAATTCAAATACCTAAGCTTAAGTAGGACGGCGAGGGAAGCCTAACTCTCAGTGAAAGGCAATAATGCGAATTTAACGAGCCAGAACTAGTAAATGCAATTGCCTATGAAGGCGAACTTTCACTAGACAGAGGAAATCTTTGCGCGCACAGCCTTACGGCGATAAATCCAAGACTCTCTCTCCTTTCCTCGTTAACTCCTTTTAACTTCTATCAGATACATGGGATTTTCATAAATATCTCGCTCGCGATAAATTCGGGCAGCAACTGAAAACTCCCCCTTGTCTGGCCAAATGTGGTGTTTGTGAAAAACACGCAGTTTTACTTTGTCAAGTGTTCACAACTACCACCTGACTTCAATTCTATTGGGGTTAATTCTTCGACTTTCAAGACCTCGGACCTCCCCTAAAACAAATCTGAAATGCCCTGAGGATCTAACATAAAATGAACTTTAAACTTTTGTGTGAAACCAGAGAACACTACATACAACATTCAAACATTTTCAATTGCATTTCATACATATAATTCATTCTTTCAATCTTCAATTCAATTTTTCTTTAAATGCTCATTGCGTTAAGTAACAATTATATATTCAATTTCTAATTTAGCGCGCTTTACGCTTTTACATTACATTTTAATTTTAACTTGCGTATCTTTAACGCTTTTCCATAATATTCAATATTCACAATACCAGTGCTTAAGTCTTACCATCATGCATTACATAGAAAACAGTTTTACATTAAATACATTCATTATTTATGCATAGAAATACAATACAACAGTTTTGCTATACAACTTACGTAGTAGTTGCTTTTAATTAACACAATTCAATTTCCTATTTGCAGAGAGTCTTTTGACTAAAATCGATGAATAACATGTTCTGGATTACAAAGAACATTTCACGAATAGTCTCACAGTTTCTCAACTGAAAACTCGAATTTCCTTCGCTGTATGTTTAACTTGTTCCTTCAAGCGTGTCCTTTACGCTTTCGGCATCCCGATAACCGGCTTTTCACTCGGGTAACTTCCCTTTTAAATCTGCAAGTAGCACTTAAATCAGAAACGTAACTGTGTGAATTTAAGAAGAAAATAAGGAATCTACTTATCTTTCTGCCAGTCTGTTAGGCATTTGTTTGTCCATTCCTGGAAGGTTGGGTATACTGTAGCTTGGGCAATTCGTTGTCTGCTGCTCCTAGATTGAAACTCTGGGGCTGCCTTTCGTTTGGTCAATCTCCTTTCCTCCAGAAATACCTTGTGGGGACGAATGGTGGCTGGCGCTTTCCGTTTTTGCGGGAATCCCCGCTCCCTCTCCAGAATGGCTCGTTCCTGCTCCTGCACTTGTAGGCTCCTTCGTTGTGGATTGGCACCTTCGGCGGCTCGCTTCTCGATGTTCGGTTCCCTCCGTAGTGGTGGAGGTTTCGTAGTATTTTAATCTGGAGGTTTCTTCCTCAATCGCTTTGGTCGCTGAATCTGCTGCTTAGCGTTTTTCCGTTTTTTTTCTGGGGTGGTCTTTTCTTCGGCTGCGGCTTCCTCTCTTCTGGTAACCTCCTTTTCAAACTGGGTTCTTTTGTTGTTGAGGAACCTGGTTGGGGCTCTTGAATCTTAGAAAAATTCTGTGAGGCTGGACCCTGTAAAAAGTCTTTCAAATATTATTATTAGCTCTTCGATAATAATGTTTTATTTGGTCGAAATTTGCCACAGTTTCTTCTCCCTTCTCATTCTTTAAATATGCACGGCATTCAATTATTCGCGTGATTTCAAAAGGCCCATGCCATCTTGGGCAAAATTTTGCGACCGAATCTTTTGCTGCGCATGAAAGTGCATGTGTCTGCTTCAACACGTCCTCCCCCACTTTATATTCTAATATCCGCCGTTTTTGGTCATAATATTGCTTCTGTTTCCTTTGCGCTTCCCGGGAGCACTTTTCTGCCTCTTTTATCATCTCCTCTATTTCACCAATTTGAAATTCCGGCGCTCTATCTTTCACATAAAATAATTTGTCTAAGGGGGTCATTATCTTCCTGCCCAAAAACAATTCGGCGGGGGATTTCTTCATAGTCTCGTGCTTAGCCGTTCTGAGGGCGAATGCAAATTCTTCAACGCAGTCATCCCAGTTAGAGTGGTGCTTTTGCACATAATTTCTAATCAATTTTATAATATTCTTATTTACCCGTTTCGCTATATTTGATTGTGGGCGGTAGGGTACCATTTTCATATGCTTAATGCCCAACTTGTCACACATCATTTTAAATGTACTGCTTACAAACTGGGGACCATTATCGCTAATCACCCTCGCTGGACATCCATATCTTAAAATATATTTGTTCAAAAACGAATCTGCAACGACTTTTGCTGAAGCCCGCTTAAGTGGTATCAACTCAACCCATTTACTGAAATGATCCACAATGACTAATAAAAATCGTGCCTTATTTACATGACTCCTGGGGTAGGGGCCTAAGAGGTCAATACCAATTATTTCATTGGGGAACCTAGACTCAATACTAGTTAATAACCCGGCCGGGCGGAAATTTACGTCATTATTTATCTGACACGTGTGACAAGTCTGGCAGTAATTTTTAACTATCTTTTGTAATTGCGGAAAATATACCGCCTCGCGTACGCGTTGTATTGTTTTTCTAATTCCAAAATGGCCCGAGACAGGCGAATCGTGGAGCTCTTGCAAGATACTTAAAATTAATTTGGCCGGGATGACTGGTCTGTATTCACTATTTTGATTCGTAACTTTAGTATAAAATAAGAGACCATCAATGATTTCATAGTTCTGTGCTCTGCTTCGTATTGCATTAATGTCTATATGCTGGAAGTTATCTGGGTCTTTTAAATAATTATAAATATTTCCGAATTCGGGATCCCTAGCAATTTCTTCTATTACAGTCTCTCGAGAGTCAATGACCTTTGCCTGAAGCATCGCTATTTTTACTTTCTCGCCGTTCTCGTCTAACTTTATTCTAGATAATGCGTCGGCCACTACATTGTCTTTTCCCGGTGTGTGTTTGATAATGAGATTAAATTCTTGCAACTTTAGGGTCCACCGAATTAAGCGTGGCGAAAGATTCTTTCCTGAAAATAATCTGGTAACTGCCGCATGATCTGAATATACTGTTACGGGAGAACTCCCAAAATATACACAAAATTTTTGAACAGCTGCGAGCACTGCTAAAGTTTCACGCTCCGTTGCCGAATAATTTCTTTGCGTATCATTCAATGTACGACTAAAAAAGGCAATCGCTTTTCTATTTTGTGTTAACACGGCTCCGATTGCGTAATCTGATGCGTCTGCATAAATTTCTAGACCCTTGTCTTTCTCTGGGAACTTTAGAACCGGTGCATTAATTAAAGATTCTTTTAACTTCTCAAACGCGGCGTTTGCTTCTGAAGACCACGCAAAACGAACTCTTTTCCTTCTCAACTTTAATAATGGTTCAGCAATTTCTGCAAAATTTTTAATAAAAATTCTATAATATGAGCACATACCCAAGAAAGTCGCTAACGTTTTGGCTGTATTCGGAATTGGATAATTTTTTACTGCTATAACTTTAGACTTATCTGTTTCAATCCCCCTTTGAGAAATTTTGTACCCTAAATATTTGAGTTCTTTTGCCGCGAATTTACATTTTTTAATGTTCACTTGAAGTCCTGCATCTTTCAAAAGGTAAAGACTTCTCGAAGGTCTTTATATGTTCTTCCAGCGACTCTGAAGTAACAATTATATCGTCAAGATAAATAAATGTACTTTTTCCTATTACCGGCCTTAAAATTTTGTCCATGCACTTCTGAAACGTGGCCGGGGCTCCTGACAATCCAAAAGGCATACGCAAAAAACCATATGTACCGTATTTTGTTATGAATGCTCTTTTGTGAACATCTTCCGGCTTTATGCTTATCTGAAAATATCCTGATGTCAAATCTAGCGTGGTTATGTATTTTGTTGATTTAATACTTCTAAGAATTTCATCAATTACCGGAAGTGGATAAGTTGGATATTTTGTTATACTATTAAACTTTCTATAGTCAATAGCGAACCTGTACCTTAGTGGATTAGTTAACAGCAAATCATTATTTTTTTACATAGTACTACAGGACTCGCATATGCGCTCGAAATAGGAGTTATTATTTTATTTCTTAACATTTCATCAATATGGTATTTTATTATTTCTTCTTTAACTTTATCGTACTTATAAGGACGCTGCCTTATCGGTTCCTCATTTATTAGTTTAATTTCGTGTGCTACGATCTGTGTGAATCCAGGAACATCATCAAATAAATCAGAAAATTGACTTACCAACTCCCGAAACTTGTCCTGTTCTTCGGGCGTTAGATGGCTTAAATCCACTTCAGGGGGAGGTGTTGATTTCTTTTTCACTGGGTCCATGGCTACTTGCAAGGTGGAGTTTTCAAAATCGATTTTCGCATCCACAGCTGAAAAGAAATCGGTTCCTAAAATAACTGATGCTTGGAGGTTCTTCACTACAAGAAACATAATTTTTTTTTGTTCTCCGCCGATTTTGATATACAGCTCGAATTTTCCCATGCATTGACACGCTTTCCCTTGGGCTGCTACCACCTTCATTCCTTCCACGCTATGCAGACGATATCTACGAAAGTGCTTCTTAAAAAATCTTCCGCTAAACAACTTCCTTGAGCGCCGGTGTCTAAAAGAACTGTTAGCGGGTACATTGTTATTAGTAATCGTAGTTTCGGTAATTCAATATTTCTCCCCATGACCGTATTGAGATGTACTTCAGAGGGATTTTTCTTCTCCTCGGAACATTGCACCCCTTCCCCGCAATATTCCTTAGGAGTTTAAATGCTTTGCGGGTGTTTTCTTCTGTTGCTGGCTCCTATCTGGGGTGAATGATTTTCTTCCGTAGTTGGGATTATTTTGTTGGCGCTGTAGACTGCTCGCATTTTGACTGGTACCAATAGTTCTCGGCCATCGTCTGTTTCTTCCTTCGGCATTCTGGTTCCCCTGCGGCCGCTGCTCATATGGTTCCCTTCGTTGATTTTCGGCCGCTCGCTGGCTCTCGAATTGCACGGCGAGTTCAAACAGCTTGTCCAGCGTGACGGGATTTCTCAGCTCCATGAATTCTTGTACAGGTGGTAACAATCTGGGCAGGATTATCTGGATAATCTCCGGGTACGGCCTCGTACCATACAATAATTTAAAGACTTGTATTTTTCTCAAAATAAATTCCGATAATTGATCCACCCGCTGTTGGTACTTGCTAAACAATTCAGCTTCGAGTTTGGCACAGTCTTTAACAACAGGAAACGCTCTCAAAATTGCTAGTTTGAAATTTTCGTAAGTCGGCGTTCCTGGTTCTCCCAGCAGACATTTTCCGATGCACTTATATTAGTTCGACGCTTGGCCCCTCAATGCTCCTGTAGCTAATATAGCCTTCTGATATTCCGGAACTGGATACAGCAAAAAATGCGCTTGTAATTTCTCCAAAAATGTGTTCACAGGCCCTTTGGCATCAAAAACTACTGCCGACTTCATGGCTGCTCTGATGGTCTCCACTATGAATCCAAATCCATCAGGCATTGCAGCTGTATTCTGTGACGATGTACTTGGCATATTCAAACTTCCTTCCATCATTTTTCTGTTCGGGCGCTAATATAAGGTTTCTCCTTCAATCTCTTAATCTTCTTGCTAAGCATACGCTATGAAACCCTATGTGGAGGACAGTGAGCAAATCTAGGCTATGTCCTTTAGTGTTGAAGAACTACAAAGTCAGAAGGAGGGTTTAAAGGACCCTTTAATTCAAATAATTACAACTCTCCAACTTGAGAGTAAGCAAAGACTTGGGCTGAACTAAAATAATATGAAATAAAGTGTGTTAACAATTCAAATACCTAAGCTTAACCTTAAGTAGGACGGCGAAGGAAGCCTAACTCTCAGTGAAATGCAATAATGCGAATTTCACGAGCCAGAACTAGTAAATGCAATTGCCTATGAAGGCGAACTTTCACTAGACAGAGGAAATCTTTGCGCGCACAGCCTTACGGCGGTAAATCCAAGACTCTGTCTCCTTTCCTCGTTAACTCCTGCCTTTTAACTTCTATCAGATATATGCGATTTGCATAAATATCTCGCTCGCGCTAAATTCGGGCTGCAACTGAAACTTTGAGATAGCGATAGGAAAGTTCAAACTAAAAATAACTTGGTTAGTTATAATAATGAATGCTACAAGCCTTGCCAAAAATTTTGGCTATCCGTGGAAAAACAATATCCCGTTTTATGCAAGAATGCCATCAGAGTGTTAATACAATTTGCTTCAACGTATTTATGTGAAACTGGATTTAACAAACTAGTTTCAATAAAAACTAAATACCGCTCGCGTTTAAACCCTGAATATGATATGCGAATTGCAATTAGCAACATGCATACAAACATCGATGAGATAATTAGAAACTTGCAGCCACATACATCTCATTAAAGGGAAATTTACTGATTTTTGTGTAATACAAAAAGTATTTTCTTAAAATTATAAATAAAATTAATATGAACCAAATATGACGATGTTTTTATTCGATGAAACGAAAGAAATGCGCGAAATATACATGGTATTTTTGAACATTTATCTCTAGGGGTCGCCAAAAATTTTCTTTCCACAAGAGGGGTCGCAGTCAAAAAAGGTTTGAGCACCACTGGCTTAGGCAGTTAGATTCCTGTATTAGTTCATACAAATGGTACCTTAGAGCTAATGCCTGTTTCAAAGTCACCAGACATCATGTTAGAATTCAGAAATATTCAAGAAACACAATAAGGTGTTTATCATGTTTCAAAATTACCAAAGGTTTCCAATAAAAAAGAAATATTTCAAGTAAATCGCTAAAGGGTTCTTATTTAAACAATCATGCTTACTTACAAACATAAAGAAATTGCGGCACTGTTCTGTTATCAGGATCGGGTTCAGAAATGTATGTTTACTTATGTATACATGTATGTGTTTATATATGCAATGTATGTGTTCATGTATGCATGTATATATGTAAGTACAAATGTATATGTGTATACAAATACACATATAAGCACATACGTGCAAACACACGTTCATAAATTTCTGAATGTAGTACTGACAACAGGACAGTACCGAAATAACTGTTACTGCTTTTGCTCAGTATCCAAAGAAGCAGATTTCTTGGATGTACAAATTGTAAAATTCTCTGTACAGATAATGAATAAAGCTTTTCCTTCAGATTTTCAATTTTGTTCTCAGTTACGGTTAAAAACAGATTTTAATAGCAGTAAATTGAAAATTAAAGAAGCGACATACTGCTGTTTACAATAATGCAAAAATAAAGCAGTAATTTGAAAATATAGAACTACAGATTTTTCTTGATTCTTAGCCTATACAATCTCCTCATGGTAATGATAAAAAACATGGAAAAAAAAGGTAATAAAAGGTAATGAGACTGTAAGCTGTCAAACTATAGGGGTAAAAAAAAATTATAGTTATTTTTTTCTATTATGTTGGCCTAATGCCCACACAATTAACTTCAGGGCCAATATAGAGATGAAACCTCACTACTGCATCACATAACTAATTCATTGGAGATTTGGATCATTAGATATGTTTTGTTTTTCCTAATGCAAATCACAACTACACATATTTATAAGGCATTCGGTAAGATATAAGGTATATTATGAATGCAGGTGTTACCAGGGTACAACACATTTATCTTTTCATCCACCTAGATAGCCATTACCCATTTGAAGAGTAATATCAACATCGACACAATGTGACTTCAAAAAATTAAATTAGTGATTATCAAAAAGACACCTTATCACATAAATTCTGTTTCAAATTACAATGATGTTTCAAAAGCAAAACTACTCCATTACAATGTGAGTGAATTGTAAATTCTGAATCTCAGTTCGGCCACACTTGATCTGTAAAAAAGACTTCTAAGAAACAGTATATTCTTAATTTGTTATAAGAATATGTTCTGAAAATTATTAGATTTTTGAAGTTTTTTAAAGATAACACTTTTTTTTTTACTGTCATAAAATATATAAATTGCTATTTCAGTGTCGGTGAAATATCAGACTTTCAATACTGCACTACATAAATTTCTATCCATAAAAAATTTCTTACTCTTTCATCAGCAACTAATAATAGATTTTATTTCAGATATAAAAAATGCACTCTGATATATATGTTCTGCTTTACCACTCAGCAATACTTGAGCGAATTTTGTGGCATGGGCTATGCTTTCACATCATTTTGAGTTTATTAACTTTCTTTAGAATATGATCACTTTTATCTGGTTGCACGTGTAGTCTCCATTTTATTTTTTGTTATCTATATCTTTAAAATATACTAAATTCACATTCTCTACATTGATTATATATTCTGTATGAAAATGATAGTTAGGCAAAATAATGCAAAAGACGATTTAATGAACATTATATAACATTACAGAACCAATTCTAGAATGGCTACTATGCGAAAGGGTATCAAATACTGCATTTTAGAGTAAATAACAGAAACATATTTCTATCGCAGTTATACGAGAACTGAATAATATGAGAATATACTATAGTTAGCTATATGAGAACATCTGAAATAATATTTTCATATGCATACACATAATCATTCAATACTTGGGTTTGCAAAGCATAAAAAGTTGTAGAATAATACACATCCAGAAATAAGTGTCACAGTAGATCGTTTTTTTTTTAGGAATGTGAAATATGTTGAAATCGGATCCAAAAAGTAATTGCCCTACCTTTTCGTCATAAAGGCACATTACTTGACTTTTAATGCTAATTTAGCAATATAAGAGAACCGAATTAGCAATCAGTTACCAAACATACACATCTTAAACGCGTTTGTCCCCATATATTTTCCCTTTCTCCCTAGCTCCTATACCTCACATGATATTTACTTCCGTTGGCATGATGAAATGTTGCCCACATCCTTAAAAGAGCCAAGTTGGCGAAAGGAAGGATGTTCTCCTAAGTGTCCTCCTCTCCATTAATTCTTCTGAATGTAATAAGTTCAGAAGCATTTGGCTTCAAATTTGCTTGGAAAAGCAAAAATTAAAAAATACGTTACTGGCATATTTCGTTACAGCGTAGAAATAGTACTACAAGATATTAATATTATAATATTGTAATAATAATAATCATATAATGTAATATACTAATGAATACAAATGAAATATACTACGGTAAAATATTATCCACGATAAATTGCAAACCCAGTATATGTGATTTTCAGTTCAATATCTATGAACAATATCGTTAGTCATCAAAAAATTTAAAAGCCGCTGCAATATAAATTGCCGTTTGATGGCAACAGTATTTTAACATAATCCGCGCCAATTTGATTCAATGCAACGATCGTGTTGTGAGTGTGGTATTAAATATTCATGTTGCGATTTTTGGTGAATGTGTTTGCCTGTTAATTCTGGTAAAATAAGCTACGCATATTTATTAGGTATTGAAGCAGAAAAATATTACTTCTGATTTGATTATTTGTTCCTATGACACTACAAATTTGGAAAGGTATGTTTTGTTTTAATTCTTGATGAGTTAAATTATGCAATTACATAAAATGAAAGTTCATATTAAATTATAAATTCTTAAGGAGCTAGTATTTAGTTGTTATGCTTGATATAGTGTGGCAATTCAATTTTATATCTTAATTTATGCTTTATGAATTTAATTTGAATTAATTTCAAAATATACAACGAGTAAAGAAAATCTAGGGACGGAGGAAGCTTTTATACGCTTTTGAAAGAATAATTAGCTATTTAATTTAAGCGAAATATTTTTCGGGGCTCTAGTGTAGAATTGGGTGCCCCTTGTTTTTTGGCGAAAAATTTGGTAAAAGTTTACAATTGGGTGCCCCTTATTTTTTGGCGATTCTGTTTTGATGCCAAGATCGGCGCCAATAAGACACAATTTCAAGATAGCCGCTACACAAAATCAAAACAAGAAGTCAAAGAATTTCACAAACACTTGTGTCCATGTACACATCGACCTATTTTCACTTGAAAAAAAATCAGAGAATTGCACAAACTTAGTCATTACACATTTTTACTTTGTCCATGTGCACATAATTTATTTTCAATTAAATACATCAAGAAGCTAAAACCATGTTAAAACACTCATGATAAACAGAAATGGGGTTTCATCGCCAAAACTGAACAATTTTCGGCTCTAGTGTAGAATTGGGTGCCCTTTGTTTTTTGGCGAAAAATTTTGTTCAGTTTTGGCGATGAAACACCATTTCTGTTTACCATGAGAGTTTTAACATGGTTTTAGCTTCTTGATTTATTTAACTGAAAATAAATCGATGTGCACAAAGTCAAAATGTGCTGTGCAATTCTCTGATTTTTTTTTTAAGTGAAAATAGGTCGATGTGTACATAGACACGGAGTTTGTGAAATTCTTTTATTTCTTGTTTTGGTTTTATGTAGCGGCCATCTTGAAATTGTGTCTTATTGGCGCCGATCTTGGCATCAAAACAGAATCGCCAAAAAACAAAGGGCACCCAATTGTAAACTTACCCATTTTTCTTATATGGCATATCGCAATGCTGAATAAAATTTTTAAATTAATTTAAAATCTTAAGTAAATATGCACTTCGGTAAATGTTTCGGTGCCCCTTGTTTTTTTGGCAATTTTTTTTTTTTTGACGCTAAGATCGGCGCTAGGAAGGCACAATTTTCCCCAACGTTAGTTTCGCCAACATTATGAACATTATGGTTGCCGAAAAACCTATTTCACGCAGCAGAATTCCAAATTTCAGGGACAACCAATACCACTTGGCAATGTTTTCAAACAAAACAGAATTGTACAGTAAATATCAACCATAACCAGAAATGGGGTTTCGTCACCAAAACTGAACAAAATTCGTCACTAATCGAAGGAGCACCCAATTCTACACTAGACCCTACACTTTTTATCTACAGATGAACAAATATATTGTTAAAAGTCCTTTTATTCTGTACGGTCCTGAAAATTGTCGCTAACATCAAAATGATGTATTTGAACCCATCCAATATATCACCAGTTGTCAAATACGGTATGTACCATATACTAGAATCAGACCAATATATTTTTTAAAAAGATTCTAAAAATGACTTAAATAATGTGTTAAGCCTTTTCTTTTTT
>KK115370.1:0-12530 GCA_000611955.2 Stegodyphus mimosarum | reverse complement strand
TACCCCTCCCATTCTGTGGTAAATTTATTTTTTCTTTGGTTGATAAGTTTTTACTGAGGTAAGTGCATTTATGTTAGAAAGTTTAAACATATTAATTCTGTATTGCAAGTGGAATCACTTCTGCAAAGAACACAGTAAATGTAAACACTGCCAACAATGGCAATAATAGTTCAAACCTAGTAACACAACAGCTTCGCATTTTCGGTGGTAGCAACCATTCCTCATTTTTGGTTTCTTACATTGCTGTTCGTAATTCTGCATACTGTAGTATCACACTCGTTGTTTGCCATTGCATTTGTAACTTATTCTTTCTTTATTCACTAGTATTTTGCCCTATTTGTTTGCTATCTTTTCTGAATTTTTCAACTACGAACAGCTGAAATTATTTTCGTTTAATTAAGGAATTTTTCTGAGACATGCTGGTCTGCAGTAGTGCGTCTCAGAAGGATTATTGGGCTCATTGAAAATATGTTCACATCAAACAATGGATCAGCAGAGATTTTGATGCTATTGATTAAGAAGCATGGGGCAAAGAGAACAACTGTTATGACTGATGAATGGTGGATATACTCATTTTTAGGCAGGAATAAGTATTATGTGCAACTGAATGTTAATTATTCCACAGATTTCGTTAATCTGACAATTGGCGCATATACCTAGTCTAAAGAATCGAAGGTGGTCTGTACAAGAAAAATCTAGCTGATCATATACTTGGATACCTGTTTCGAGGGGAAGTTAAACATAATGGTAGTATTCATTTGTGGAAACTTTAAAGGCAATTAAAGATTAAATCTTTTTAACTTAATATATCTCCAACAATATACTTTTAAAGGCATAGGATTTGAATGAAAGGGGTGCCTTTTTTAGAATCGTAAAAATCTTAAAAAGGAAATTAAGTATTGCTAGATAAGTATACAGACTTTTTAAAACTTTTTTATAATAATAGAACTAGAAATATATTTCAATAATAATTCTAACATTTTACTTTTTTATGGTAATCTTTACTTACATATGCTTTTCTAACAACCTGAATTGCATTAAATACCAAAATGAACCAGTTAATTTTTAACCGCATAAGCTTAATATCATGCTTTTTTGCTAACTGAATTTAATTATACTAATTACCATGCTTTTCTGTTAACTGAGTTTATACTAGTTATCATGTTTGAAAAGCTAAATTTAACTTACATGTGCTTAATATATTTAATCGGCTAATTTTTAGGTAAATTTGTGTGTGCTTAGTACATGCTGTGCAATAAATATTGTGTTTAAAATGCTAAATTTGACATATATGTGCTTTATATCATGTTTTATTTCAAAACTTGACTATATATTGCTAAAACCATTACTGTTGGTGAGCTCAGTGGCAAAAAAAAATCGCTGTCGTCAACAAAAGAAAACCTTTACAGATTATAAAAAATATATTCAACAGAATTAAGATGTATACTGCACAAACATTTTGATTACTTTTGGATGATAATGTAAATCCAGTCTCCAAAGTTAAGCATACTGCTTGAGGTCATTATATTCCATTTAAAAAATGGGCAATTTTTTTTTTTAGTGCTCTGCTTTGAGTTTTGGGTTTCCTTCTGCAAAGAACTTGTTAGTGTTTTCACAGAGACACTGGTAACAGTGCATTTTTTGTTTCCAAGCTTGGCTATTGTAAGGTTTTTAGTGGTACACAGCTAGGTTTTGAATTGTTCCTAGGCTTGCCAATGTAATGGTTTTACATTACATGGTTAAGTTTTGAATTGTCCTCAAGCTTGCTAGTGTAATAGTTTTAGTGATACACGGTTAGGTTTTGAAATAAAACATGACATAAAGCATATATAAGTCAAATTTGACAGCCCTGTGGCGAAGTGGCTAGTGCGTCGCACAGCTGCAGCACTGGTCTGGGGTTTGATGCCCGGGCTGGGCAAGGTTGACTCAACCTTTCATCTCTTAAGTGGGTCAATAAAATGAGTACCAAGTTCACTTGGGGATTAAACACCGGGGGGGGGTCGGCTTCGGGGGGGGGGGGGTCCTGCCACAAGCTGACCACTTGCTTATGACATATGCTGATACACTCCAGGGCCCAACGTCAAGAAAGCAGAAAAAGGGAGCCCACTGATTATAGTTTATAAGTCAAATTTAGTATTTTAAACTTGATATTAAGCATATATAAGGGAAATTTTGCTAAAAATTAGCTGATTAAACATATTAAGTATATGTAAACAAACTTAGCTTGTTAAGCATGATAATTAGTACAATTAAATTTAGATTTGCAAAAAGCATGATATTTAATACAATTAAATTCAGATTTGTAGAAAATGACGTTAAACATATGTAAGTAAATATTAGCATAAAAAGTAAAGTAAATGTTAATATATAACCAAACTACCATAAACAAAAGACTCACATGAGCTTTTAATTAAGAAAACACAATTAAAAAGAAAAGAAAATATTACACTTAAAGATGTTAGGATTATACATTTAAGTTACAAAATAGATTTCGGAGAATATCATGCTTAGTCCATGATTCCAATGCACCGACTGTCAGGCTGCTGTCTTTTTGGCCGGTATTTTCCCCAGCTGCCGCTAGGTGGCACTCATTGAGCCGTGGGGTTACAAACTTCCCCTCTGTCTCTTACGATATCTCAGCAAAGAGCCAGAAATATGTTTGTTTGGTCTGCCTCATTTCCAAAGAGGTGCTTACAGTCCCACTACCTCTTGAAATAGGCACTTATAAGTATGCAAGGCTGAACTGTGGTAAGTCCCCAAGGTCTTTATCTGGTTGAGCTGGATTAGCAGTATCATACATAGTGGGGGAACAATTGATTTTCACTAAATGAGGTCCTTCACATTTAAGCTTGAAATTTTGATGCTTTCTATTCTGTGATCTGCAAATAGAATGTAACATCATCTGTACTCTATCACCTGTTATGTAGGAAGCCTTTTGACGTCAATGACTATAATATATTATATTGCTTATCCTTGCTCTTCATTAAATCGGGATGATTCATTCAAAACTCCATAGAGTCAGGATGATTCTCTTCATGCTTCATGGAATCTGGCTGATTCACACACAACTCCATAGAATCAGGATGATTCATCAACAGCATAGAATCAGGATGATTCTCTTCATACTTCATTGAATCAGGGTGATTAACTCAAAACTCCATAGAATCAGGATGATTCTCTACATACTTCATTGAATCAGAGTGATTCACTCAAAACTCCATAGAATCAGGATGATTCTCATTGAATCGGGATAATTCTTTTTAAACCTCATTGAATCGGGATGATTCATCACACAGCATAGAATCAGGATGATTCTCTTCATACTGCATTGAATTGGCATGATTCTTTTCAAACTTCATTGAATCAGGATGATTCATCACACCGCATAGAATCAGAATGATTCACTCAAAACTCCACAGAATCAGGATGATTCTCTCAAAACTCCACAGAATCAGGATGATTCTCTTCATATTTCATTGAACTGGGATAATTCATCACACAGCATAGACTCAGGATGATTCTCTTTAAACTTCATTGAATCGAGCTGATTCATGGCAGAGCATAGAATCAGGATGATTATCTTCATACTTCATTGAATCAGAAGATCCAATCAGATCATAGAATCAGAATAATTCTCTTCAAAACTTCACTATATGGAGTTGGATCTCCCCCTGGTTTGAAGCAGTTTTCTTGAAATTTTGCAACAAGCAATTTAGTTGTATGTTGTATTGTATGTTGATGTTTACCTTCGTCACTTCAAAGATTCACTAAAGTGGATGTTTCAAAACTTAATTAGAAATTTATGAATTTTTATCTACGTGCGTAATTAGCTCTTTGAATCACTTTCAAATTATACGAGACGGGCAGACTCAGTTATGTCGCTAACACTTGCAAATCCTTTTTCCTGGATAGACCCAAAAATGTCATATTATCGTACTTTCAATGTCCATTGAAAATTTCAATATTTGTTTGAAGAAAAATTTTATGTTCAGAAATTTTATGAATTTCTTAATTACCCTTAAAAATTGCATAATATTTGAAAAACAAAATCGAACAAAATCATTAATTTGAGATTACTTCGAAAACGAACTAACATTTTACAAAGATAAGTACATTTGCTAATTGACAATAAAATGCACAAATTTATTAAAAATAAAATCCCAAAATATAATTTAACTGATAAATCTTCTATTAGTAATGCATGTGATGTTAACAAAATTCTAAATGCTCTAAGAAATTAATTTTTGAGTATAGTTCTCTTCGAAAAGCACAATTAGATGTATAAGTTGTTCTGAAATATTACGAAATAATAATTAAAAATTTTTTATAAACACACAATTCAAAAAGGCAGAAAGTATTAGAATGCCTCTCAGAATAATGTCAATTAAAATATTAATTCAAAAGAAGTATTCTTATTGAATAAAAACAAAATAATATAGATAAAACCCTTTCCACTTTTTAATCATATCTATTCTCAAAGAGGAAAAAATACCCGTTAATATTATTCATAAAATAAAATCAAACACACAACTCATCCATAGATAGCAATAAAGTTATAAAAATAACATTTTGCCACATAAACACTTCGCATTCAGAGCCGAAATGAAATTTTACTTGTGTATACTTCCAATGAAAATAGAATTAATCTTCAATTAGGACGTAGAATTAAAACACAGGAAATTCAAATAAAAATCAATTATTTAAAACCATGTAAGGCAATATAAGTTCTTAAAGTGCAGCATATTTAAAAAGAAACACCTAGAGCTTATATATATATATATACATATATATATACATATAATTCTGTTTCATTTTTAATGATACATTCCATTTCATTCCATATTATTAAAGTATTAATGACGTTATAGTTAGCATTTTATATTGCTTATTAAGTGAAAATCTGTTATCTTCTTATTAAGTTAAATGCTATGAAGTGAAAATCTCTTATCTGTCATCTTCAGCTAAAGATGAAACTGATACTTCATGCAATTTCCAAAATAATCTTCGGATGAAGACTTCGCTGGTGGAAGTAGTAACTAAAACCTGGAAAAAAATATGAGTCGATGACCTGGAGTCTTAAACTAAACACGGTTTTTTTCTCAACTGGATAAATCATTCGGGCCCCATGTTGGGCATTAACTATAACCAAACTACCATACACAAAAGGCTCACCTGGTCTTTTTATTATATTTAATTGTGAAAACACAATTAAAAAGAAAAATAAAATATTACGCTTAAGGACATTAGAATTACACATTTAAATTGCAAAATAGATCTCGGGGAACACCATGCTTAGTCCTTGACTTCAGTACACCAACTGCCAGGCTATTGTCTTTTTAACTGGTGTTTTTCTGGGCAGCCGCTAGGTGGCGCTCATTGAGCCGTGGAGGTTACAAATATTACTGAAATAAATTTTTAATTATATTATTATCAAATAGTTTAAAAAATCCTTTGTATCTAACAATACTTTATTTTTTCGGATTTTTATGGCCCTTACTTGTGTTTTTAAGGAAATTGCGAGAGTTACACCAAAAAGATATAATCATTAATTGCTTTTAAAATTTTCGTGACCATATCTTGCTGTTATGTTTAATTTCATGCCAAAATAGGTATGTAAATGATCAGCTAGATTTTCTGTGTGGACACCATTTTTTTGTAATTTTACTTTCAGAGGTTGCCCGTTAAATTCTGTCGACTGGGTGTCAACGACAACTTTGCACCAGTTGTTGGATTCACGAAATTTGTGGAATTATTAACAATTTGATCAGATTTCGTATAGTCCTTAAAAGGCCTTAGATTTTTTTTTAAATTATTGAAATTTAGAGACTTGTAACATTTTGGCAATTTCAAGATCAGTTTGTAGGCAAAATTTTTTATTCGTACGTTTGTGAAATTTTGGCAATTTTTGTTACAAACATAATAATATTGACAAATATCATAAAAATCATGATAATGTATTAAAAATTATATTAAATAACATTAAAATAAAGTATTTTCAGTTTCTCCTGCTATATTTTAAAGTGGCGTTATTTTCCATTTTGGTGACTTCAGAATATTTTGATTCTGTAAAATAAAAAGATGATAAATGCTATAGTTTCTGAAATACTTCTTAGAAAAAACAAAAATTCTACTGTAATTATTTAAAATATAATTTCATTTTTCTTTTATATTTTTTCATGATAAAAGATTTTTCCTATGTAATTGTTTTAAAGTATTTAAATGTATATCAGTTCTTTCTCTTGAAAATTCAGCTTACACATCTCTTTTCTGTATTTTTCCCCCCTCAAAAATTTTCTGCCGTTTTGCTCTTACAGATATGGCAGGTATTATTTTCCTTTCGAATTTTAGACCTTGCACATCAAAAGGTGTAAAGGCAAAATTTATAGACCTACAATTTCCAGAAAAATGTGATGAAATAAAAAGTGTCTTGATGGTATTAGCATGTTATGGGCATATGTTATAGGAAATTTGTGATGAATTTCTGATCTTTCGGAGAATTTTTTGAAGAACAGTAAAAGCAAAATTATTTGAATTTTCTCCTTTTGATCCTGGACGTCATTTGTTTAATATGTTTATCTTCCCTTTATTTTCATATCTTTCAACTAGACACAAGCACTGAAGCAAGCAAGAAAAACAAAAAAATTGAAAACTGCCAATTTATTAAAAATTCATCTTATATTGTCTCATTTGTGTGCCATACGTCTCAGTGCCTGTCCTAAATTTTGTTGCTCGATGCTTCACTTAATTTTAAAAATTCTGCCATACTTGCTCTGGTGTTGACCTTGAACTTACATCATTTCATGGTTATTCTCAATCGTCATGTTATTAAAGAAATAAAATTAACAATATCTTCTGTACCTTATAAGTACAAGAAATACTTTAGAATAATAGAAATCTTTAACTAAATCTGAAAATTTTAAAATGAAGAGGAAATTCACTGAAAAAGAAATTGATTTTATACCAAGAGAGAAAATAATTGTTCAAAGTACATTGTTCAAACAATGAAATGGGTGATGGAGTAGAGACTAGTGGGAACATTGATTTGTTTATTGAAACGAATAAAGGTGAAAATATATTTATGGGTGCCCCTTGGCGATTTTTGGCGGTACATGGACGCCGAGTTTGTTCAGTTTTCTGACTTGTTATTTTGGCTTTGTGTAGCGGCGATTTTTGCTCCAAAACTCGCGCTACACAACGCCAAAATAGCAAGTCAAAGAATTGCACAAACTCTGTACCCATGTACACATCGACCTATTTTCGCTTAAAACAAAATCAGAGAATTGCACAAACTTGGCATTTTGCACTCCCTTTGTCCATGTATATATTGATCTAGTTTCACTTAAAAAGTCAAAGGAGCAGCCAATTCTACACTAGAGCCAAACAAAAAATTTATAATCTCAATAAACTACATTTTAAATCAAACAATGAAATAACATGAAAAAGGAAATTCATCTTGAAATATTCACTTACTTTATTTAGAAAGTTCCCTGCCTTCAGTCAAGCAAAATTCCTTAACAGCATCTAAAAACTTCCTAAAATGATCTGAACTAGAATCTGTATAATGGCATCACCACATAAATTCACAAAAATATGACACTCTGACATTCGACCATATGTATTTCCTTCGTACAAACAGAACACTTATAATGGTTACTAAGTAGACCTTCATTTACACACCAATCAATTAATATTAGATAGTTTTAATAATAGATATTTTTTAGAAATAAATAATATATACATATGATTGTAACAATGTAAATCTATTATGCATAAGGGTATCTAACTGCCTAATTAATTATTTGTAACTAACTGCTCACCCACAGATGTTATCTCTACATGGTAAGGTATCTTCTTTCCTTAATCTTTATTGTGAACAAAAGATACTGTGGCGATAGTTTTTGCCACAATACTCAGCACTTGTCAGAAGGTTCATTAAATTAAGGTCGAAGACTTTAGTAAACCATAAAATTAACTTTATTTAAAATCAAAAGATAAAGCACGAAACTAAATATATCATAATAAGCCGATGGCAAATGTTGACCACGAACGAGCAGGAACCGTGAAGTACAGGTGCAAGTGAGTCTCTCGGTGAAAAGTTCAAGTCTTTGTACTCGTGCCATGGTGAGAATGCACATGTATAGCGCATCAAGCATGGATACTACATTCAAATGTTTAGTTACAAACATTCTTGTCTGAATGCAGATACTCCGCCACAATACTCTCCCTCCCCCAGGCATTAAAGGCATGAGCAAACGGAGATATTTAGGGTTAAACTTTACTTTTCTACCGGAACAAGTAGTCCGCACTGGAGGTATAGTGCTATTCGGTTTAACTGTAGGAATCTGCTTAGGAACAGGAACCGATGCCACATTATCTGAAACTAAAAATGTTGGTTTCTGGCAATTGATGCTGATCACAGATTCTTTTCCTTTAATAAGAAGGGCAAAATTTTTATTAGTTCTTTTACATACTTTAAATTGTCCATCATACAGGCAAATCAGTAATGGTTTTACTGTATGTCTCACAAACACATAAGTGCATGATTCAAGTTGGGTGCACAAAATACTTATTGCTAACATGAGCTGATGCAGGTACCATTGATATCTCTCTCATTTTGTCACACAATTGTTCTAAAAATGAAATTGGATCAGAATTAAAAACTAGGGTGGGTTGTAAAAATTCTGCAGGAAACGAATAGTCGTTCGATAAACTATTTTGAGCAATTTCAGTTGGAAGACTCATTGTCGATTGGATTATTATGGTACATTAACGCTTGTTTCAGTGAACGATGGAATCTCTCAAGTAATCCATTTGCTGTAAGGTGGTATGGAGAAGTCCAAATTCAATAAACACGAAGAATTTTATTAACAGTAGTGAATATGCATGACTCAAATTGTTGGACTTGATCAGTACTTATGGTAGTGAGAACTCCAAACCTAGCAATCCAATGGCTAAAAAATGCTTGAGAAACAGTTTCTTGCAAAATATTCTTTATTGATATTGTTTCTGTCCATTGGGAGAATTGGTCGATGAGATTTAAAAGGTAAGAGTATCCTTCCGAAGATAGACAGCGCCTGAGTATGTCCAAAATGCTGGCTGGGTACAGCAACGGACTGTGAGCATTCCGTATGACTTAAGACATCTGGCAGTCGATGCAAGCATGAGTCCAAGCAACACGGTCTTTTGACAAAAAATGAGAGAGAATGAGTTATTTTGTTGATTGTATACCTGGATGAGAAAGTCCATGGAGAGAATCAAACACTGCCTTTCGCAGTTTGTTAGGAACAAAAGGACGAATCTTGTCACCACTTTTGTCACAGTATATATTTAAATCAGGGGAAAGCTCCATCTGTTGTAGTTAAAAAAAGCTACTTTCTGTAGACCAGGGATGGGCAAACTACGGCCCGCGGGCCAAATCCGGCCCCTTGGAAGACTGTATCCGGCCCGCGAATAGAATCTTAATTTGCCAGTCCGAGGCAAATTAAAAGAAATATATATTTAAATATTATATCTCCATCTCCTTTTCTACTTTGTTTAAGTATTACTTTTTTTCTTCCTTTTGTTCAAATTATTGATGATCTTTTTACTGTCTCTATTTTTGTTTTACAAAACATAAATCGATGGAAATAGCAAGCACAAACACCTTTCAATCGGTAAAGTGTTAAACGCGGAAGTACTTTGGTAGTTATGCTGTAGATTGGCTTAAGAATCGTTATCTGTTTTTCGGGGAGAAGTATGCGAATTCAATATAAGTGAATCAGACCTCACATTTGGCAGACTGCGCATTTTAAGCTCCAGCCAGCGGTCTTTTCTTTTGTCGCGAATTCTAGTATTATTGATTGCGTATGGAAAGATTGCGGACATATAGCATCATTGTGAATAGTGGTTTTGAAATTGTTAAAAGTATAGCGTAGCTAGTGCTTGTTTGGGTTATTCGTAAAATATTTCAACCCCAAAATGTCTACTAAAAAACGTAAAGTTGATTCAGAATGCCATGCTTTTAATGATGAATGGACCTAGAAATATTTTTTACAGTTGTAAAAGATAAACCAGTGTGTCTCATCTGCAATGAAGCTGTAGCAGTCTTCAAAGAATATAACATCATTATCGAAAGTGAGTTTCCTGAATTTAATATCTCACGCCCAGAAAATCAGTGCTATGTTTGCTTCATCTTATATATGTGAACAAGTGCTTTCAACAATGAACCTTAGAAAGAATTATTTAAGAAGTAGAGTGACAGATGAGCAGTTAGCCTCGTTCCTTAGAATCAGTACATCTCACTTCGAACCTCAATATAAGAAACTTTTAAAAATGAAAGCGCAATTTCGTTCTTCTCATTAACATATTTAAATTGTATTACTTGTATATGTTTTTAAAATTTTAGAAAAATTTACCTTGGCCCGCCGAACTGTTTTTTTTTTTTTTTTTCGATTTTTGGTCCGCGAACAAAAACGTTTGCCCATCCCTGCTGTAGACAGTATTTGAATCAGTTCGGAATCATTCTGTTGAGACTCAGAAATCTCTGCAAAGCTTGTTATATCCAGCTTACTGATAGCAGCAGTTAGCGACAATGCATCTGCCATGATATTTTCTGGTCCAGGAATGTGTTGTATATCAGTACAGAATTGGGCAATATAATTGTCTTATCTGCCTGGGGGATGCAGAATCTGAATTTTTTCTAATGAAAAAATTAGAGGGTGATGATCTGGTATATTGTAAAATATTGTCCCTCGAGATTATGTTGAAAATGCTTTACAGTGCAATATATAGCAAGTAATTCTCTATCATATGTGCTGGAATTAGTTTCCGGAGGGAAAAAAGCTGGTGGTAGAAGATGTTTATCGCATAGCAAATGCAAAACAGCTCCAATAACCACATCTGAGACATCGACCATTAATGACAACCACTGATCAGGAGCATGGTAACCAAGTGTCACTGCATTTGCTAGATCAGTAAGGCTGTGGTTGTTTCTGCTGCAAAGAATAAAACGTTTATTGTTTTTCTTAGAATCTTTCAAAAGACGATAAAGTGGTGCTTGAGTAGTTGCTGCCTCAGGCAAAAATCACTGATTAGAATTCAATATTTTCAAAAATCTCTTCAGTTTGGACATTGTTACAGTTTTAGAGAAGTTAGAAACTAATGCAATTTTTTCATGTTACAGTTTTAGAGAAGTTAGAAACTTATGCAATTTTTTCAAGAAAGCGGCCGAATACTAGAAGGGGTAATTAAACTACGAAGAAATGATACCCATGGCTTTCCAAGAATACATTTAGCAGAATTCAATTTTAACCCATATTTCTTCAATCTATCAAAAATTAAACAAAGGTTGTTTTTGTGCTCATTTTCATCCACTGAAGCCACAAGTATATCATCAAAGTGAGGAATACAAAAATCTAAACCAGAAAGTACTTGATGAATAAATCTTTGGATTATTTGACCTGCATTTCGTAAATCAAACGGCATTTTAAGAAGCTCACATAATCCAAATGGGGTGGCCACAGCTGTTTTGGGCATGTGCTTTGATTAATAGGAATTTGATGGTATGCCCTAGCCAAATCGAGGGTTGAAAAAATATTTTTTGCAAAAAATATCTGTATACAATTATGAATATGCGGTACAGAATACCGGTCAGGAATAGTCACAGCATTCAGATGATGATAATCACCATAAGGGCGTCAATCACCATTAGCTTTGCAGATCATGTCAAGAGGGCTAGCTCAACGGTTATTGGATGGCCAAATGATTCCTTGTGACATTAGGATCTCAAACTCTTGCTTTGCCTCTTGGAATATATCCTGCAACAAACAAGGAGGTTTAAAGAACAGGGATGGGCCTGTAGTGTCAATACAATGGGAAATTGTTGAATTCTGAATATTTTTGGTTACAGAAAGAGGATTAGTGAGTTCAGGATATTCAGCTGATAATCCATCAAAGTTAAAATCATGAAGAAGTACAGATATTTCCGAATCAAAAGACTCCCAAATAATTTACCATGCGATGATAAATTAGTTTTAGGATCAATAAGGCAATTATTAGCAACATTAACAAGTAACCCATATCTTGTAAGCAAATCTACACCTATGATTGGCTGATTTACATCTGCAGCAACAAATAACCAAGTAAAGCTATGATGTAAATTTAAATTCAAAGTAAGGCGTTTAGTGCCAAATGTGGAAATTTTAGTTCCATTGGGGGAAAATAAAACCAAATCCTGGAAAGGCCTAGGACAGAGTGCAAACTTTTTCATAATACCTACACATCCGCACTGGTATCAATGAAATATTTTATTTTTGAAGAGGGGTCAGCCAAGAGTATACGAGTCACCTGGTAGTGGCTATTTTGGCAAAAGGAACATGGACACTGACATTTCGTTTTTTTGTCAGGACTGAGTGTTCTATGAGTATTTTTGGCAAACATTGTGAAGTAACTCCTATAATTACCGGTCTATATTCATGGTTCTCATTAGCCGTTTTCGTATAGAATAACAGTCTGTCAATTATTTCGTAATTTGCTGCCCTATTTCTTATCGG
>KK115369.1:1713-54869 GCA_000611955.2 Stegodyphus mimosarum | reverse complement strand
ACACAACGCAATTCATATTTGTTTAAACTACTAGTATTTTACAGCTTAGTATATAACACTATCAGACGCCATCGAGTTAAAGAAAGAGACAGTGTCACACAAACGGAAGACTGCTATGAGACTTTACCACCTGTGGCAGTGCTCCGACTAGAAGTATTATGTATCAGTTAGTTATTTTATTAAAAATTAAACTAAAGTTATTTAAGAATAATTAAACTTTCTTTTAAAGCACTCATTTTAATAAGTAGCTAGGATTACAGTCTGGAAGATAACTTAATGATCTTATGCTACTTTGACTATCGACATTCTGATAAGTTGTTATTTAAAGCCGAATGCGTATTAAGATGTTATGTTTTGTGGCATCTTGCCTCAAAATTTGGGTCGAGTAAGGTAAAAATATTTCTAAGTTTATAAATTTAAGCCATGTAATGCCTTAATGGCATTTCTTGCAACCTTTGGCATTCTTATTGCAATTAGCAGAATTATGTCAAATTAGAATCTTGGTAACGATTACCTACATTTCTCTGCGCATTTCATTTCTGATCTCGAAAAAATTAATAAGCATATATAATAATAATTTTAAGTAATCTGAGTTTTTAATCAACAATTATACATTATTTCCTTATTAATTTAGAAGTGAAACAACAAAAATCAGCGTTATTGCATTTTCACAGGACTAGTTTCGATGGTTTTATCGAACCACCAACCTCAGCTGCAAAAGCGCAAATGAACGAGATAAGATATAATGATTAGATAAGATAAACATAGCTGAGGATGGTGGTTCGGTAAAACCATCGAAACTAGTCCTGTGAAAATTTGAAAATATAACTCTGATTTTTGTTGTTTGACTTCTAAATTAATATTTGTTCGGCGTGTTATTGTATCATCATTATTTCCTTATTAACCAATGATGGCACACATGCTTTATTATTATAGATAGCCCATGCATTTTTATATTTTAACATCCAGCCTTATTATATTACGTTACGCTAGAAGAGCATTTATCATAGATGAGACTTACCGAAAATTATTAAAAACCAAGGATTTCGTGATAAAATTAAACTCCTTGGTTTCTAAATCATCACCATGCGGTCTTACAGCCATTCGCCATTGCATAAGATCGTTTTGTACAAAACTATAAAATGTTAAACTGAGAGATTTAAAGCAATAATAAGAATAATTCCCATTGAAGTTTTTCTATATTTTTAGCACCTTTAATTGATTTAATATTGATACAACTAACTAATGTGATTAAAAGATATTTATTTAATATTTTTCTGAATATTTACCTCATTATTAAAAACTCATGAAATATATTTTTGACGATATTATTGCGCAACATTTTGTAGAATAATAATTTTATAGAATCGTTTACTCTTTGGCTATCAACAAAATCTTAATATTTCGAACAAAAAAAGTTTAAAGCACTAAAATTCTGATCCTGTTTATAAAAGAGTCAAATTTTATGCAAAGACAAAATAAAATTGAAGTCCACCTGCAAAATAAAAACATTTCAATTTTAATACGAAACGTTGCAATAAATCTGTCCTACTGTGACATTTAAAATTTGAGAGCATTTTACGTCCCTGTCCCTTACAGACCCATGAATATTCATCATTTTTCCGAGCTTCTTTTTTCTTGGATCTAAAATGGATAAATAACTTAAACTGTAAATTTTATTTTGACAAATATCTGATATAATATCTTAAGAACATTTAATGTCTCATATGTTTTTACAAGACCGTCATATTTTTCAAAGATTACTTTTTATTATCTCAAAATCGAAATCTCAAAGCGAAATCTGGCTTTCGAAGCACAAAGTATTCTTGAGTCCCGCATTCGGGAATTTTCAGATGAAGTTAAACGTTTTGAATACCGTACGAAACAAATTATATTTATATCTCGTTAAGCCTACGATAAAATAACATGAGTATTTTAAAAAATAAATTTTAGCTTCTAAAATTTATTAAAAAAGCAACGTTAAACTGTCGTTCATTTAAAAAAAAAACTATCGATTTCACGAGGGATCTGAGTTAAGCAGCAAAAATGTTTTAATTTATACTTTGGTTAGCCAACTATTAGACCAAGTTTTAACAAAATATATGAAATACACAAAGTAAATAATTTAAATTAATAAACAACTATTGACATAATATTGATAGGTATTAAAATTTAAATCACAAAGCCATTAGTGTACCCATAAGTGTATGGTTATCAAAATTCGGGAAGCATTTAATTGTAGGCTAGAATAGGATAAGGCCGGATAGCAGGGTAAAAGGGGGTATCTTGATTCTGGCGTCATTAGTTTTACTTTTTGAAGATAGATACAGAAATACATTCCGTTAGTCGAGAAGAAATGACCATACTAGCGTGTTGTTGCTGTTTAATTCCTGGCGTGTATAGATTAGTTGTTGTTTGGTATCAACTCTCCGATGTTCTTTTACTTTTAAGCTATTCTTGTTTAACAGTCAGTAATGCGAGGGATATATTATACCCCAACTCTACAAAAAAGTGGAATATTCCTAACTTATGAAACTGAAATTTTGTGATGCATTCAGCTGCTGAGTTTCTGAGTTGCGGTTGATATTCAGAACCGCTTCTCCGTTGTCTGCGTGTTACAGATAAAGATTTATCGGTATTTTGTTGCAACTGGGGTGTGACACCCTACGCGCCTGTCCGCGTAAATGGTTTTCTGATTGAATATGTATTTGAGAGTGTACCAGCAAATATTTCTACTCGCAAACGATATTAAAGTATTAAATCTTTAAAGATTTCTAAGCGTATTACGACAAAAAAGAATGACTCCCTATGAATTGGAAATGCAACGGTTGTGAGATTTATGAGAAATATTTGAAAGTGATGAAGATTGCATTTCGGAAACTGAAGATGAAAATGGGAATATTTTATCCACTGTTTGGTTTCGAAAAAAGATCAAACATCTATATATGACTAAGTGAGCAGTGGATGTGAATGAAACGACAGCAAGTTATTCAAGTGGCAGAATAACAAAGAGGAGGCCAATGGTAATTTTATTTTTCTCACTGAATGTTGCTGCAATAAATGCTCGAATTATATTACTTTCAACTGCTAATCCCTCAACCAGATATAGAAGCAGATGTCTGTTTTTGAGGGACTTAGCATTACAATTAATAAATAAACTGTACTGAACAACGATCAGAGATTAACACTTTACCGAAAAACTTACGCACTGCATGCAAAAGAAGAGCAGAAGTTTCGAGGTATAATTCAAACGAATATAAAATATTCGAAGCAACTAAGTATAAAAATAGGATGCATGCCCTCGCGTCAAGGACAGGAAAACGCGAATGTGATATTTAAAATGGAAAAAGGTTCTGTGATAAGAACATATTAATGTCTTTTGTTCAAAGTGTAAACAAATAAAATAACCATTGTGTATTAGAGATCAATCAAACTTAGAGGTACAAAGTTTATTTTGTTATTATTTTTACTTACTTCATTTTAACTCTCTATAAGCTTATTTTGGAAATTAATTTTTGGTAAACCATTCACGTATTATAAAAGAAAAACAGTTTTAAAACTAAATAAAACTGTTTTTACCATATTTTAAACATCGGGGTATGTGATACCCCATGCCTTCCGCCGGGTTAAAGTTAAAACTATCTTTAGACCAGCTTATTATATGTTTACGAAAGATTTATACCTTAAAGGATTTATACCCTAAAGTATTTATACCAATATGAAAGTGGTTGTCTAGAGTCCATCGATTTCCGCTACCCATTTATAACGTGGATGAGATATGAATAACCATTTTTCGTAACAATCCATCAAAAGTTCTTGCCTTACGAGGGAAAAAACAGTTTGGAGCATTCCTATCACCTGAGTATGGAGCTTTACGGTTGAAACATATATGAGTGCGTCCGGCAACTTGACGCCAATAGTATTTATTTTCCGTCGAAGGAGAGGATACCCTATGCTCATTAACGATGCACAATCAAGTAGCTCTGTTCAGTATCACATTTTCGGAGGGATGCAGATAGAAAGTTTTGTGTATTGGCTTTGAAAGTTGAAAGAAAGTTCTCTAAGCCATTTCTTGAAAAATCAAATCTTTTGATTCTATTCGAAAATCGAAACCCACCCATAAGAAAAGCTTCGATCTGATCAACATGGCTTGAGAAAAACATACTGTTGTGTTGTTCGTAAGAAGAGAAGATTGTTTCGGTGATTACAAGAAATGTAAAAAGAGTATTTCAAAACAAAACAACTGAAAAGAAAAATTATATGAAATAAGCATTTCTACTACTTTTCCTCTGAAAACCTTATTTTTAATATAAAAGTAAACAAGTAACGGAACTATGACTTTTCGGGAATGACGTATTGATCAATTAAACAATAAATAATATAATAAAATTTGACAATATCCTGATCTTAATAATTTAGCTCGAGGATGTCTTCGAGTATTATTTATCCAGTTTCACCCTACTTTTCTTTAGTAGAATTGTAGAACTGCTTAGTTCCACTTTTAACAAAGAAGTTATATAATAACTTCTACAGATTTCACTTCACTATTTATAAAAATCTTACGGTCTTTTATTGATATTACTCCTGCTTTCAACTAACAGGCGCGAAAAGATTCACTTCCTCCTGGGCCTTCAGTGTATGATGGTTGTCTAAAGGTCTTCTTACTCCTTGTATTGTATGCAGAGCTCTATATTTAGTATCCATATTTCTCTACAGATGACAAATAATAGTTGGTGCTTTTCATATATGTCTGATAGGTCTCTACTTCTTTGTTGGTCTACTTCTTTGAAATGAATCAATATCTTAGTATTTGCAAGAATCAATTTGCTCCAGAACTCCAAAAACTAAATATTATAGTTTACAACAGAATGCAGCTTTCGTACCCTATGCTATCAGGGCCACAGAATTCCTAAATGAAGTTAATATGTTATTGGGCAAGATCCCAACGTAAAAAACTTATGTGAGATTATTAAACAGCATGTATCTCAACAAAAGTACCAGACAACTGAAGAGTTGAAAATGCTATTAGGGAGGCAGTCATGAGGACAACAAAGCCTATGCTCCGTGAAACTTCGCTTGAACACATATGTTGATATAACACCATATCATTTATTGACGTGATGCTGATGGATTAAATATAAGCTATGAAGTAACGCTCGTCATCTGAAGTGATATAAGAATAAAATACGTATCTGAATGTAAAACATCGGAATAACGACATTTTCAATCCATTCTATATCATTTTTGTTTTTTCTAATTCATACTTCTAAATCATCTTTCTTATATCCTTTCTAAATTAACTCTTCATGTAATTTAAGAATAATTTAAGACCTTTTAAGGAAATTTCTCCTTCCTCACTGCATGCCTTCATGGTGTAATTGGCACCTCATTCGGATAGCAAATCGAACGCCCTGAATTTGAATCCCTGCCATGATCTTTCTTATTGCTTGCTGCAACATATATAATCACTCTACAAAGCTTTCCTGAACTTTGCTTATGTCCTACATTTCTAAAACATAGGGTAATAAAAGTATTCCAAAATCTCCACAGCTTGTTTTCTGAACATAGAAACATCGATGTCTAGACCAATGCTGTTAAAGAATGGTTACCGTTGTCTAGGAATCTGTAAATACATCACCATTTACTTTATTTATAATGTATGTAAAAGAAAGTAAAAGCAGGAGACAGGTAATACCATTCTTTACTACTGCCGGATTTCACTAACGTGCTGAAGCGACGTTAAATGATGGATGACTGAAAATTAGAGCATATATTTCATCAGGTTCTTTTATGCAAACAGAAGACCTTATTAATTTCCGGAAGCCCGAATCTGAAATTTCTTCCATTGTCTATTTCATATTTTTTAAAACTTAAATATATTTTTGATTAGCAAACTCAACGATTTCAAAGCAAGCTGGAAACACTGCACGGAAAGAAACACTTTTATCTGCAGCGTGCGAGACTGTCTATCAGAAATTCTAAAAATATGCTGTTTTTAAATATTTTAACTGAAAAGGACATTAACGCAAAGCTCTCGAAACGTGTATGTACGTGTAAATGAAAAAAGCCCCTTGAGCGTAATATTAAATCTGAAAGCTTTCAGATTTTTTCTTTTTTATTTTCTTAAGTTATAACATTAGGGAGGTAGTACATATATAGTAGTCAGAGCCTCTACAAATTCTCTTCTCACAGGTATTCTGCAAATTGTACAAATAAAATTACTTTGAAGAGCAGAATAGAAGTTTTTCGATTTGTTTCGTAAAGAGATCCGAATATAAAATTACTTATTGCCAGATTATTATTGTCTTATTTTAAGTAAAAACGAACAAATAATTAGTATTGTCGATAAGTGACACTGCAAGCGTTAACGTAACACACTGATTCTGTTTACAAGTTTCAGAATAGTATGAGTGATGCAGTTTTCTTCGTACTAACGTAAACTGGTATTATCATTATTAAAAGTGTTACAGAAGTATTCATAACTAAAATTTCAACAAATTACATCGATTATTAAGTACCATAATTTAATACCTTGAAATAATATAGGATTTATACATACCTTTCACGATCTAATTAGATGGAGAAGTCTCATTTCTAACATACAGCAAAAAAAAAAAAAACATAAATTAGTGTCTGACAAGCATTAAGCTTCTGTAAAGTATTTAGCGAAGATTATGTTTGAAATATAAATTACACTCATCAAAGTTTACGATAAAGCAGGTATTTACTTATAAAAAAGTTTTAGCAAATCGAAGCAAACAATAACATAAATGTGTCTATAAATTGATCGCATATGTTCAAATTTTGAGCCTTTGTAAAAGATCCAGCATTATGAAAGTTTTAAAAGAAACTTACGAAAAGAATGTGTAAAAAAGTACCTATAATTTTTCTTTTATGAAATCGATATAAATATTCTGCATTTAAAACTTTTTTCAATTTCGCTAAACCATTGAAAGGAGCAGAAAGACATCAAATATTCTCTTTCACATTTTGAATTCAGCTTCAGGTATACTTTTAAAAGAGTTGATGAAATTTTATTATCGAGATATTAGCACTATTGCTTCATTTCTGAGATTGCTTGCCGATAAAATATAATGGCTTATGAACTGGGTCAACAAAATTTATGAAAACATTTGACACTACTGGCAGAAAGTATCCATTTAAATGAAGATCTTTTAAGGTATTTGTGCTAAATTCCATTAACATTCTTCAAAAAGAGTCATTTTGTGTAAAATTCTAAAAAAAATCTACTAATTCATAAAAATCTATAGTGTTGTGTGTGTTTAATCAGTTTCATACCAAATAGTGTTTAATCAACTTCATACCAAAGCTTTTAAAAGTTAAACCCTTAATGCTTTCGTATATAACTAATTAAGACACATTATGTACACATTATGTCTTATTTATATTACTAATTATGAAAATAATAATGATCATTGAGCCTAAGGCTGACTACCACTGCTTAACCACTCCGCATTTGGAAAGCGAAACCATTCTCGAAAAACCTTTCATTTACAGGATATTTTCTTTATTTAAGAGATGAAAACTACTTTCAAGAGCGATCTATTATATAAGATATTTTTACAAAGACTTCTTGCCTAAAATATCTCTGTTACGACTACTTGTAAAAACATGTTCCAGTTAAAGGAGTATGTCAAATAAAGTAAAGTTTCGGTTTGCAGAACATTCAAATATGTGACACCTTTACTGGAAGATGATGCATGAAATTTAATATTTTACTAACTAGGTCTTTAAAGTGCATCTCAAAAATAAGTTTGCCGTTTAAAATTTCAAAACATAAAGTGTGAATACAAGAAAAAATCTCATAAGAATACAAGAAAAAATACAAATACATTTTTTCCTTTTACACTAAGTACGTAATATTATATGGAGTAAAGTTTGGTTTGGTTTATTTCATTAAGTCAAAGCACGCAAAGTTTGTCTGCCTAAGAGGAGGGATGGTTCTTCTTGGGAAACTTTCTAAGGGAAACTGGCTCGTGCACACATTGCGCATGAGGAAAGCCACCAAAGCCTACGCAGCCAGCCCGTTCGCCGAGATTCGAACCCCAAATAGAACTATCAGTGTTCAGCGACTTTACTGCTGGGTCGCTGGTGGGCCTTATATAGTGTAAGGTATAACTTTTATTAATTGCATCAAAGCTGCAAGCGTTCATATAAGTTATCAGCTAAATATATTAAACATTAAATATATTTTAATTAATATTAATTAGATATATTATTAAAGCATAAAATGAAGATTTAAGTTATTTAAAAACAAACTTATTGATTTTAAATTGTTTCATTTTCTTACAATTAATAAAAGGATTATATTTTAAAAGTTTAAAATAAATTTTGAAGGTAAAATTATTAAATTTTAAGCATTTTGTGCTTTGTATTATATGCCTATGTTATGCTCATGCTTTGCCAGATTTTAGAATCCGTTATACCCGAAGTATGTAGAATATGTATTAAATACTTTAATCTCAGACATTGCGTATACACTACTTTTAAATCACTGACTTTGTTGATAGGTAACATTGTAAGGTTTTAGTTAAACTAACAAAGTTTTATTTTAATTTAAATCTTTCTATCCCGTCAGAATCTTTCCAACTTCCCGTCAGATGAAGCGCGCGTTTTCAGCTTATGCTAATTTGAAGTGGAGCCAAAGACTATTTAAACCAGAGGTAGAAACCTCTCAGTGTGAGAGAGCTTTTAGTCTCAAATCACGGTCTTCTGTTCGACGTTCGCCGACCAGCTAGCAGCTAAATTCTAAGCCATAGTGCTTGCTACGCGATTGCTTATTGAAATAGATCCAAGTGCGCTAGTATTAGTAATTCTTGCTACGCACCATTTAGTTAGAGGCGAACTCCGCGTATAGCTCTGTGAGCAAATAATTTAATTTTTAGCTGATTGTTCATTTTAGACCCAAGTGTGGTCTTTACTTTCTGTATCCCTCCCGAGTTGGGAAGTGGTTTGTAAATAATATTGATTTAATAAAAGAGTATTTTAAATCCCTTTCAAGTGCAGTTATTCTACCACCTAAGCACAGTATCTACAACCAGAACATAGCTGCATTCAGCTCCTTGTTCCAGATCAGGACTTAGAGACTTTTCAGCTGTTCACAAAGATGTTTGCCAAGACTATGCACAGAACACTCAGTCCTGACAACATAATAATTAAATTTGAAAGATGTATTAAAGATCTTATGCTTTTTCGAATGATAAGATTGAGAATATGCTATGCCCGAAAGAGCTTAAAAGATAAATTAAAAATCTTAATGTTCTCGCAGTTTCAACTCCCATTCGCAGATTTTATACTGCCATGAAAGGATTCTAAATATTAAAGGAAAACACTACACGTTCTCTGAGATGAAAGCAAAATATCCTTGTTTGTAAATATTTCCTTTTATTCCCTACCAAATAGCATCACTAGGTCTTCTAAATGTTGTGCTGACACTGAAAAAATTACCAAACTTAATTGATGCAAAGAAGGAGCAAAACTCTCAATTTTATTGATATTCTGAAAATTAAATTTCGTTCGACAAAAAATCTCATTCACCATTTTTAAATGGGAATTTAAATTCTGGACTTGTATCTTCAAATATCTCTTTGCACAAGTACACTTGTAGGAAACTGCATTCGAAAACTTAATAGCAAAATGTACATATAATTCCAATTTACCCACAAATATGTATGCAATTAGTAATATTTCAGGTAATTTCTATTACATGATGGCAGGATTCTCTTGTTTGTTGAAGCTACTGTAAAAATTCTTTACTCACTACTTTTCTTTATTACGAAACTGTTAAATAAACGTAAGTTTTACGTATTCACTAAAGCGTGTTATGTGTTTACCATTGTCTTGTTCTGAAAGCCTACCTTACTTCATTCATTTTTTAAACTAGAACTTGGGCTTAATGTCAAAGAAATGTATGCTTATTTAATTATTTAAACATTTCTAATCATAAGCCTTAACCATACATCATGGCTTGAAAGTTTTAGCTGAAAAATAGTATTGCTTGGACATAAAACAATTACATCTCATCTTCGAGGATTAATTTTTTTTTCATTATTTGCTCTAATGGAACAGATAAATTTCTATTTAATACAAAGTATTTTTATGATAAGATTAACATCTTTGTATTACAAAGTTTCTCAAGCTCTCGAATGCATATTTTTCGGCTCTTTTTTTCCTTTACTTATTCTACAAATTATGAAATGAATGAATGAATGTACATTACAATGAAATTTTAACAACATTTATCATATATAATTAAATTAATAACATTCTTTTCCATAATAATGCTGTCTAATAGCTGTTTAAATAATATTTCCTTCTGTAATATCGTTAAAGGGGGTTATTTCCATGTGTAACGCGTACAAGAAATGAGTTATCTTAAAATATTCCTTCCCTAAATGATCCCTTTTCTTAGATAGATGCCCTAGTTAAGCTTTCGTACATTCCATAAAAACCACATAAAGAATTTCGTAAGAGAAACAATTTCATGTTGGTTAAGTTTCTCTGTTTCTAGATGATATATTATTGTTTTTAAAATGGTAATTTATTTTAAAATTCGTATTCCTTCATAAATCATTCACCAGTGATAGCATGGTTAAGATTTCTGAAAAGTAGTAATTTCTCGGGGCTTCGAATCTCGGAAAATCTGTTGGCTGCATGCCTGCCTTCGTGGAGTTTTCTACGTTTAACTTGAATATAAGCTAGTTCTCCACGAAGGCAGACCTCTCTTGAAGCGATTGAAAGCATATTTTATAGTGACAGAATTTGGTATGTAGAAGAATCTTAACATGTAAAATTGGCACAATTTTTGCCCCGCCGCGAAGTATATTTCTTTATCGCAATAATTTGCCAGTCGGCTTATTTCCCAATATCAACAACATTTGCCAGTCGCGATGTATATTGCTTGGAAATAGCATTAGCCCTAGCAACGTTTTGTAAAGCTTTGAAGAGTAGCACCTTTAAATATTTTTTCTGAGGATTTTCCATTTAAATATAAAGGCGCAATTTTAATCTGTATGGGTAATCCTAGAAACGCCCGTGCCAGTCATGATCTGGTTCAAGTCAATATCGTTTCCGATTTGACTTTTCATTTTAATTTTTTGTCTGAATGTACCTTTTTCTTCTGTTTAAGCCATTCCAATCTTATTTCCATAAATCAAAACAAAAATTTTGCAATTTTGAATAAGCAATTCCTTTTTTTCGGAAGCCTGGACATCACGTTTCTTTTCGTCATTACCCAATGCAACAGCTTTGGACAACCCATCGGCCTTCGCATTTCCAACAATTCCAATATACGATTTCACCCAAATGAAAACAATTTCATGGTAACAGTAACGATTTTGGTGTAAGATGGTATCAGATTTTGGTATCAGATGATCAATAAGCAACTTGATTCCTTTTTTGTAAATACAGCACTCCCGAAAGTAAGCATCATGAAACATGTTGTAGTTAGTACGCCTATTTTTTTCACTTCAATTGCGACTGTTTACAAAATATAAGGCTTAAGTATTTATATTTACAATTTTGTGTGACAGACATATTTTAGACACCTAGAACATCTCTTATGTTGTAAGAAGACAGCACAATATACGACTTTCAACCCGCACCGAGTAGATTTGGTTTCAGAACTTCAACTTGACAACTTGAGTTAACACAAAAGATCCTAACTGATGTTCTTTCTCAGAATCTCTGTTAATATAGAACAAAAACGGACACAATTGGGGGAAAAATTTCCATTTATTTTCAACGTTTCGACAATATCTTCCTCATAGACAACTCAAACACATTTTAAACGACTAACACATTATAAATGACATATTGATGAGAATTCGATTAAATCTCACAAAAGATTTCGAGACCTAAAACGCTTTAAGAGAAAGTTGTTATTATCCTTCCACCATCATCAAAATACACCGCTTTAAGAGAGGCAAGAGATCTAGTTTGAGTAGGCATAATGACTGACGATCGTACTTCCAAAGAGATTCAATCCCTATTGCGTACTGTTGTCCCGAAGATCTCTTTATAGAAGTCCGTTTCTCCAGTGATATTGTGGGCATTGACCTCGTCTTCATGGGCAGCAGTGTTACATCTCATAATACGAAGGCTGTCACTAAACTGCTAAAGAGTGAAAATGTTCACCATTTCTATTGATACGCACAGTCGTCGGATCCAAATCAATCAAATGCATATAAGACATTCTTGAAAAAAGCTTCGGAAAACGTTGGGAGCCAACTAAACAATTCCGCAGCTCCAATTGGCACCACAGGAAAAATGGTCCTAGATGCTCCAAGAGCTTTCTGGTAACTTTGCACTGAGCATAAACAGACAGTGCATATCCTGCATTGCAGTCAGAATCCATCATATTGTTTTCCAAGAGCTTCACCTTTCTTCTCTGCTGTCTACCATATGCATTTAATTTTGCGTTTTCAACAGAAAAATGCTCATATAATATTTTCTCCTAAATTTGGTTACAAAAATAAGGGTCTGCGGTGGCAAAAAAAATACTTGATGAAATGCAGGTAGAGCAAAATAAAAGAATCCCAAATCTACTCGAAAAGTATATTAAATAATTTTGGGCTCACGAGCTGCAATTCTATATGTTAAATGAACGTTCTTATTAGATATACATTATAAAAGCAGTGTTTCACTGAAATTCGATCTTGATGTAATTTTATTCAGAACATTGCTCATTCTACGTCTGACCTCTCCAAAACGTATAGCTTACATTTAAAGAAATACAGATCTTTATTCAAGTCAATAATATCTTGTGCTTTATATTCCGAAATTGCTAATGAAAGTCATATGACATGCGAAAAGTAAATAGAACATGTAACTGTCCATCATATATCCATGCTGAAGAACTATTTTTTTTTCTTTTTAGTTTTCATCGTAGCGTAATTACTAACTCGTGGCATCTTTACATTGTGGACACGCTTATATGTTACAAAAATGTAATGCTGCCGAAAAAATAACTTCGGGAATGGATACCAAATTAAGATATTCATATTTCTAGAGGCAAGCAAAAGATTTTTAAAGGAATTTCCAGTAGATTTCCAGAGAAAATTAGCAAAATTGTAAGAGACTAAATATGGCAGAGAACGTTCAACGCGAATCTTTCTACTCTGGTTGGAGTACACCTCCCGTGATGAATGAACCACTAATTCATCCGTGGTAGAAATTTGTTATATTGGATGGTATTTTCTCTGAATTATTGTAAGAATAATTTTAATACGTTCCCAAGCTAACGCCAAAATCGCAAAGTATAGTAAATAAATTTCAGAAAATATCAGATACTCCAACTTTGTTCAAAATGCTAAGAGTTTGATTAGTTATGAATATGTTTATCTGCACGGTGTATGTTCACTGTCACACAATTCTTCAATACAGTTTGGAACGCGTTTTCTCTGTCTTCCAATGGAAGCAGGAGATTCAATTGCTTTTAAACTTCTTGAGCATCTATTCTTGGATTTAGTTTTCTTAAACATCTACTTTTGGTTTTAAGTCAGGTTTTAAGAACAGTGTATAAAATGGTTAGTCTCTTCATACTGTTGTTCGATGCATTTCAATAGCAAAGGAATTTCAAAATAAAGATGTAAAGAAATACGTTCAAACAAAAGATTTCTAAGCGAATTCGAAAAATGTGAATAGGCTTTTATAGCAATTTTCTGAACATATATCTATCAAAAATGTTTTATGTTTAAAGATATGAAAATTCAAACAGCTCTGGAATAACTTGGAGCATATATACCAATCGAGACTGGGAGTAATTGAAATTGGTTGTATAAGACCGCTGATTAAAGGCAATTCCGTTCATGTTCTATTTCCAGTCACTGCGTTGGCTATATGGTGTTTTTTTGTTTTAGTTTTTACTCATGTGTAACATAAGTGTACGAATCAATTTCTCTCAAGAAATCCTTCCACGAAGGTATCCTTCCTGAGAAAAGAACCCCTTTTCACAAATTAAACTAACTTAGAAAACGAAATAATGTTTTAAAAATAATTTCCGGAATCAACGCAAAGTCTTTTAAATAAATTCTCTGACGAAATACTTAGAATAATTCAATTTTTTTCAACTGACCTAATAGTTAAATTACACGAGTTACGTTTATATTGCACTAAACGTTCAAATTAAAATTAATTATTGAATCGTCATTCATTTTTAACATATCCACACTCACTCTGTCAAAACCATTTCTGAAATTCATAAGGACATAAGGCAAGTTAAATCTATAGTATCATGCATCATTTACAATAGCATATACTTAAGAGGAATTCTCCTTAAAAATTGAGAGATTTACCTCGTTATAGGTAAGCTATCAACAGGTAGATATCAAAGTTTTTCTGAAGAGCCCTTTTTTTAATCATCATGAAGAGCACAAACGATGACAGCACCACAACCTTTCAGATATTTGAAGTGTTTTCCAAACCTTAAAAATACTGAAGTACTTTAATATATCTACAGCAACTAAAAAGCAAGTTTTTTCTTCTTTTACCAATATTTCCACGGGAAAACTGATACACGTGTACACACTTATTTTAATGTGGCGTCATTAACTTTAGCGGTTTTAATAACCAACTGCCTCAGCCGCGCCATCGTAATATTTATCGCCTGAGCCATTAAAAGATTACGTTGCTGGTTGGGCGCCATTTTGAGAACTTTTCGAACAGAATCGCGGAACAGAAAATTAACAGGCGAGACATTGAATGACCTCTCGAGAACGAGGGATCATAACTCGGAGAGTGTTTTCGAGTGGAATGTGTATTTTGGAAAACTTGGAACGACCAATAAAACTCGACAGCAGGCAAAAGTGACGACAGGCGAAGTTCTGCGACATTGGAAACGTTTTCTGCCTTATGGAGCTTGGCGTTGCGAAATTTCCTTTGCGCGCCAAATGTGGTGTTAAAGTCGCCAGCTGAGCGGACACGGAAAATTTAGTGCTTAGGCGTGCATAGACTCGAGTATTTCACATCTGTTTTAGCTTTTGAGAGACTACCGCTTCTGAAAGGAGTTCTTTGCAGAGGAAGCAGAGCCTTAGTCGCATGTTTGTTTCCCACTCATCAATGAACTGACTATGTGAGCATTAGTAACGCTTGCATACTCAGTTTGTGAGAATTTATTTTTATGTTTCTGCAATAAAAATAAATAACACATAGTTTCTGAGTTCGTACTTTATAGCAAGTCGAAATGGTTACTGTTTTCACAGACATTTTTAGCATTTTGTATAAATGTCAAATAATGTATCGATGTTTGTTTATAAATCATTTTTTAGGAAAAAAAAACGTTCAGAAGGCAAATAAAATTTCAAGGTTTCTGAACATGGAAATAATCTTTTAACAATATGAAAAATCAGCTTATCAAAGGGGAATGTGTACTTTTCTATATTTATTTCGACAGACTAAGTTAGAAAAAGTACTCATTTGTTTCTGTAACTGTATAATGTACTCATTTAGCATATACTTGCTTTTCGTTATCATACCACGTATAGCATGGTATCAAAGACAATGACTTATGAAAAAATATCTCGAGAAGCATTAGGGTTATTTTTGTGCACGTGCTTTTGTATAAACTGAAGCAACTTCAGGAGGACTGATCCCACCTAAAGTTGTATCAGTGTTGTTATATTTATAGTCTTACATTATGTATTACGCATATAATTGGAAATATAATTATTCTTGTAGTTACGTATTAGTTATAGTCATAATTGCAGCCATGATTCTGTGTTAGTTATAGTCATATTTATACCCTAAGTTATACTTATATAGTCATATTACTAGTGATAGTTATGTGTACTTATAGTCATATTACATTAGTTATGTATTAGTTATAGTAATTTTATGGTTATAATAATACAGTCATATTTGTAGTCATAGTTATGTCTAATGTATACTTAAAGTCACGCTATTTGTAATAGTTACGCGTTGTTTAAATTCTAGTCTTAGTTACCGGAGGCTCTTTGTTGCAATAAATGTCTTCCAAAAAATAAATAATAAAATAATATAATAAATAATTAAAATAAAACTGCCCATTTTAAACAGAACTTCCAATAAAGTCTTTAATTGAAAGATATTATTATAGATAGCTCCTTTATTAAACTGAAGCAAAATATTCGTTTCTTCGGGAAAACTCATAAACGATTACGATCTTTTCTTCACACAGAATTCAAATGTATACATTATAGATGTTTACCTTTCAGGAAACTTTTAACTGAAACGTTCATATTTTGTGATAATTATTTATATTTTTTCATTTTAAACAATCAGTTTAATCATTTCTATTAAAATACTTTTATTAAAATATTTATGAACTATCTTTATTTTTTTTTCAAATCTTCAGGAAAAATAAAGCTTTCTGTAAGCGTCTCTGCAGAGCTACACTTAAACTTTCATTCATTGGCTAGATTTGTATAACTACTTATTTTCAGTCTGTTTTCATAGCATTCCGTTAATTAGAACGATATTTAAATTATTAAATGAAAAAGAAATTAAACTATTTTGCATAACATAGTAATAATAACGAATGAAAACAAAGTAACAGCTGGACGTACTGCTTTGGTTAAGCCTCGCTAAGAGGAAAAAAAAGTTTAGAAACTATTAGATACCTGAAAATGAGAGTCTTCTGGAAAAAGTACAAAAGATATATCTTTAGTTGTAATCCAATAAATAATTTTTAACAAGCATTTAAGTTTGACTGTAAAGCCTGATCGTTATTGACAGAGTAATTTTGTCTCAGTCATCTAACTTACATTTTTATATTTTGCTTGCAGAAATGGAATTTACCTTAAATTTTCTCTAATTCGAATCCTGAAATTCTCAAATCACACTCATACGAATAATAATAAGAGAAATGATGAAATAAAAGTTTTTTAACTAACGCAAAATTTCAAATCTTTATAAAGGAAAATAAATTTTAAAATGTATTTTAAAAAATACATCTATATTTAGGATGAAATTAAGAAAGAAATTTTGTAAATTATTAAACTTTTTAGCTTTTAGATTCATATTCTATAAAATAATTTGAAACTTATTTGAGAAATAGTTAAAAGGTTTTACAGTGAGTAGATTTTAAATACCTGCAAATGAACTGGGATGAGAATTACTTCGAAAGTAAATGTAGCTGAAGGCAAGTGTATTAAGTTCGAATTTACGTTTTTAAGAAGACGTATACATCCACGATTAACTAACTATCCATTTTATTCTACTGCAATAAGGAGAAAAAAAGGGAGAAACAAGCACTAAAAATTTACAGATACTATATTCACAGAGCAACTTCTTATAAAAGAGAATTTTTTTCTTTGAGAACGTGAGATGGTTAATTCTATTTTTTCACTAAATAATAAAGAAGGGTAAAAGATTCAGAGTTTATCGCTATTCCTTTACACGAATATTTCTGGAACCTCCCACTCGACAAGTTGTGTCATCCAGAACAAGAGCAATTCTCTTCAGTAAGAGTTCCATTTGTGGTCTAGTCAAAGATTTCACAAAACTTTCCTGCGCACCCACTTTGCTGTTGCAGTTGTAATCGGACGATTCTTTTACTTTGTATGTCACACATGCAGTGGTATTTTACATCAGTTTGTTTACTATAACTGCTTCCTTTTTTCTTTACTAGGGAGGCATATTGTCTTCAAATGTAATATTAGCTTCCCATTTAATGAAACCTAAATCTTCCATTAGTTGTCACGTAAACTGTAGTTCTGTAAGTCAAAATTAGAGCACAATATTCGGCTTCATTAGAAGATTGAGCGCATTTGTTTCCATGGTACCCATGGTAATTTATTGTTTCCTAATTGAAATTAAGCCGATATGGATTTTCTATCAGAAATTCGACCGAATAATCTAATTACACTATATCAATCTGATATCAATTCCTTTTCCATTTCTCTGCTAAGCATTTTGAAAACATTTGCTAAATTCGCTCTTGAAATTGTTACTAAATGTAGTTCCTAGTTGTAGGATGTAGTTGCTAAATGCACTTCCTCAGTTTTCCTGCATTTCTAATTATCAGAAAAACTGCTGTCTTCTAGATTTCTTTTTCAATGAATTCATACTCATTGGTGTATTAGCTCAGACTCTTTTCTGAATAGGCTTTAAAATTTTTTATTATAGTCCTAGTTTTACTAGCTCGACAGGGTATAGAGCTCGCATCCTTTCCTCTTTCGATCTTGTTTCCCAAATAAGTAGATATTTCTGAGAGATTTCAAATGTCAAAATATTCTGAGTGTTGTTCAACTTCTTGAACTGATTCATGCTCGCGACTATTCTATCATCAGCATATATAAGTATTAAAGTTCTTGTATTTTATTTGTTTAATGAATTAAAGTATGTACCAAACTTTCCTTATATATATCTTCAGTTGCAAAAATCTTAGCTATTTTGTAATTTCAAATTCCGGATGCCTGCTTTATTCGATAAATACTTTTTATTTTCTTCTCCCAGTTAAAGGTAACGTGTAGTTGATTCAGATATGTTTTTTCTTTACATTTGTTTCTTGTAAAGGCTACAATTCTTTCCAGGCTTTAAAAATTTTGATTTTTTCCATTTTTTGCCGTGTGTGAGAATGTGTGTAGTGACATTTCTTTGATTATTTTCTGGGATCTTCTCGATAATTGTGGAGCTTCTTCTGCTTTCGATTACATTTTCTCCTTATGTTCCCTCTGCATATAATTCTGTGAATTTATTTTCCTTAAAAGTCCATTGTATTTTTTCATTCCGATTGTCTATTTAATGAGATATTTCGTTCCTTTTATTTTTATCAAATATCACGCGTTGTTTGATGGCGACGTAGCTTGTATCTGGATTATATATTATCTAGGTTGTATATAGATCCTTAAGAATCCTTATATTTTTAAGAACGGTCACTATATCTAACTAGAAATATTTTTTTCCGCAGTTTTGACGAGCTTTCTTTTTTTTCTGCCTTAGAACCAGGCAATAAGTTATGATGTTGAAAACTCGCATCTGTCTTAAGTTGGATCTCGGTCATTCCACTGTTTACACGGTGTTTTTATAATTAATCTTGATGGTAATCTGTCTTGCAGGTATGTGGCTGCCATTAGAGCTTCGACGAGTCAGCGACTCAGTAGTAGAAAATATGTCATTTCCTCTGCACATTGGGGTTTTCATTTTGCTTGGCCCATCTATTGTAGTAAAATGCTGTCGTGGTTTTATGTTTGATTTTCTGTTCTATTAAATATTCTTCAGTCTCTTTGTCTGTGTATTCTCTTCCATTACCTTTCCTTAACATTTTTAACTTTTCTAAACTTATTCCTTACGAGGATTGCTAGTTGTTTTAACTTACGTAATAACTTTAATTTTTCAGCTAGTAAAACTTTTGCAAGTAGACTGTTATGCATCTCCAATAATAGTCTATAAAATGTTATGAAGTATTGCTTTCTGAGGAATGATGTTGTATCAATCGTTCTACAAATAACCGAATGTAATAAATCTGAAATTGATTATGCTCTTTAGCTGTTTTGGTTGGATTACGATAATTCAGACATTTTTCTGTTGTTGCAAATTTCGTATCCTTTTATTTCTTTCAATTTATCCTTTTATCTTTATTACGTTTATTAAATCATTATTCTTCAGCCTATAAATTATTTTATCCCTCCTTACGTGGTTTAATTTGTAGCATAGTTGACGCGTATTCGAGAGGTCTAGGATTCGAGCTCCGACGAAGGTTTCGCACATTTTTCACATCATTAAAAAAACAAACTACTCTACAAATAGCGCTTGAACTAAAAGGTGGTGGACAATAATTCGTTACCACCAGGGTTTGGCGATTGGCTCCCTTAATCCTCAGTCGACCTTAAAAGGGGGAGTATATAAGGTATTTTCTCCCTCCTTACAGCATGCCTTCGTCATGTAACGGTAGCACACTCGGCGTGAAATCGAGAAGTCCAGGTTCGAGTCCCGCAGTTAGAATCATTGTACATTTTTGACGTCTACTGCTTCAAAATAACCTAATGACTCTGCAAGCATTTTGATACCTTCATGCTCTGTTTGCCTTAATATTCTGTGTCATAAATCTATATTCTTTTCGCTACTATATCTTTTTGTAACTATACCTTTAACTTTTTGGTCTTGCTATTCAATTATTTTACAAAAATTTCCCTCCGCTTCTGCAGTTGCTGTAGTTTTATCTTGCATTCATCCGCAAATGCCTTCTATAAATTCAACGGTAAAACCCTTTGTGGTTTTCTGTACGGACATACTTCGTGATTTAAAACATACAAAATATCTACTAGTTTTATTTCTATTTGATAACCTTCGTATTCTATACAGTGTAACTATCCTTGTCCATTGCCTTCGAACTTTATTTGCGTTCCATTAGTTTTCATTATTAGTACCGATTTGGCTTTTATCTAATATCTTGAAAACGTTTATATTATTAGTCATATGGCTGGTAGCTGCTGAATCAACTGACCAGTTTGAGGTTTGGAATTTTCTTTCTTTGGGAATTTCGAATGTAAAATTCTCAATTCTTTCCATTTTCTCATTTCTGTTTTCTTCTTATTAATTGCAACCTTTATAACATCTTATTAATGACATTTTTTTTTCTAATTTGCAAAATTTCCTTTATTCACTTGCTTTTCATTCCTGGAAATGAAGTCACTTTACTTTAATCTGTTTTTTTTCAGTTACTTTGGAATCCCCATTCTCTTCTTGCATGTGTCATGTTCTCTTGCAATAGCTGCATCTTCGTTGACGTTCTTTTTTTTAAAAAAAATGTGTGCTGAAATTCAGTTTGAAAGTTGTTGTTTCTTCTGCTTTCATGTTTCTTTTCTTCTCAAAAATTAGTCAATTTGAGTTCGTTTTCACATATTGCAACATTAGTTCTTCTGGGCAAGTTTCATAGCTTTCTGATAAGCCGCTTAGTAATAATAGATACAAGATAATTTTTATAACTTCATCGATTCCTCGTAATTCGGCTGCATCTTAAGTGTTTTAGTTTCAACGTATACAGCTTTTACCGAAACCTGCTCATATGTTGCTCCTAGATTTTTAAAAAAGACAAACAATAAAATTAAAATTATATGCAACACTGTAGTTAAAAAGCTTTTAGTTTGAAAATTACATTAGATAATCATTTATCACTATTGTATTACTTTTAAATTTAACGTTAATAATTTACTCATGGGTGCCTTGATCATACAAACTAATACAAACATTGTTAGAGTTATATCAACACTAACTAATACAATGAAAAAGGTAAATGGTGGGACATACATTGAATACAAAATATTTGCAAAATATTTGGGTACCGAACAAATATAGTTACTCAAACGATATCAATAATACAACATAAGTGTAAAATTTCACATTTGCGTTCTGATGTTAAATTATGCAAAGACCCGTTCCGTAAAAATTTGTTGTCCAGTGTCTTAAGTTAAGAGTAAAACAAACAAGCTTAGGGAAATTAATGCTCTACATATATTTTTGAATTTAACAACAAATTTATAGGTGTTTAACAGAAGAATATTTATAGGTGTTTAACAGAAGAAATTTTTATAGGTGTTAACAGAAGAAATCATCTACAATGACTAAAGCAAGAAACAGCGGTTAGCTTGATAAATACGAACGTACGCGACAACAATATTTATTTAAGAAAATTACATGTTCCTGTCGTAGCACATAGTCTGTAGAACTAAAAATAAATGAATTCCTATACCTTAAATTTTTTCATAAGTTAATACATTAGGCTGGTAGGCCCACCTTTTAGACAAATTTCAGTGGGGATAACGAGCGTGCTTCCTTGATGGTGTGCACATTTTCTCCGCCGGTACAGAAATTTCTGTAAAACAGAAATAAGAGAAATTGCAACGAATAATTTTCAGTATCAGGCATTCCTCCTCTCCATGGATTCCCGCCGACAGTTTTAATGGCATTTCTCTTCGCTTCTGCCTTCTAGAGAGCTCTCTTGAAAAACATTTTCAATCTCAGCAGCTGCTTCTTGTCTAGCGAAATCTTCCTCTCGAACCCGGCTCTTTTTCTTGATCTTGCCAGCCCCTCGGCTTGGCGAAGCTCGGTGTTCCAATAGTCAGCAATTGTAAGTCAACCCATCAGAGGAGAATCCAGCAGAAGGTGGAAAAGTCTTCAGAGGAAACCAGCGGCTGGCGGACATCTCGAAACTGGAAATTTTACGTTCAGAGCATGGGGTCAATTAACTATTCGCCACAATGAAATAAACATATTCCAATTCCTAGCCTCGCAGAGGGTGTCACTCTTACATGGGTGGAAGCCTAACGAACTCCAGGTCACCCTCGTGACAAAACCCTGCGCAGCACAAATGCAGTAATAATTTAAGAAAATGAATTGCAAAAATCTGGCATTTGATTAACTAAATAAAATTTAACACCGAAGAATGTTTTTACAGTTGAAATATAATAATTACATAACTAAATTCATGTTTCTTCAATACCATAATCGACTCTACCATCAGAGTCAGAAAATATGGATTCAAAACTTTGTCAGAAAAAGAGGGGTACGTTAAAGAAAACTTATAAAATTTAATACCCAACTAGTGTAATACACAGAGAACTTTAAAGTGAAAATGACCTTAAGGGTCAACCTAACCAGAAATTAAACAAACAGTATAAAAAAACAAGTAAAGATTTTGAGTTTAAGAACAAAATTTAATGATTAAACAAACAATACTTAAGAGGATAAAAGAAAAATTAACACAAGCAAACTTAAATTCAGAGTTAACCAAAACTGCTTTTTAAAAAAACTAACAATAATTACTTTTCAACGGAGCAAATAAAAATCAGGAGAATAAAATAAAATTAATAGCTTCAATTACTGATAACTGTATCAAGATAAGCGTTACAATTAAGATAAGTGTTAGTATTACATAACATCACCTTTTTTCCGAAGACTGATATTTTATTAAATTTATTACTAGGTGCCCTACCTACGGGCTTCCTCTTCTAGTCTTAGAAACTAAGGAGGGATTTAAAGCAGTAGAACTGTGATGCTTTTTACGCCTTGCATGAAAACATATGACAGCTGTGCAAGAGTCAGCAGATTCATGCGTCTCCTAAACGCTATATTACACTTTCGAAACATTTTAGACGAACAAATCTTTAGTACAATTTTTCTGCTTTTTCACATGATATAAAACAACCAATCACCACGGATCACTTCGCGGTTACCATCTAAGAAGGAAATTATTGTCCATTACTAATGACGTTTGATGGTGAAGGATTCGATATTGATAACTAATTGGTTGTAAGCGTATAACGTTTATGCTGTTTGTATCAAATTTGCTCATTGTGTAAAAACGAGCTACTTGTCTTGAAGGAAGGAAGGAAAAGATCATGTTTCTCTCTCTCTCTTTGTGGTGAAGCAGGTGGAAACATTATTTGACACAATTTTTCTATTTTTCTGTTTTGAAACAATTTTTGGATTTCGAAACAATTTATTTTTTGTTCTTCCGAAACAATCAGCCTTAATGTGAATACTAACATTTATTAATTCTGAGTTAATAAATAACATAAAGATTATCAAAACTGTGGAATTGTTAAAAACGATTATAAATTTTCTTCTATTAAATTGATTATTTAACACTAATATAAAATTGAATTTTAAACAATGGTATTTAAAAATAACACGCTAACTGGTAGTAAAATATATGCTAAAATTGTTTTCAGAAGATACAAGAGTAAAGTGGTCCAAAAAATAATCTAAATTTTAAAATTATTAAATTAATTATTTTTCCCGCTTGAGAAAAGTTTGAGAAATGCCGATCTAATGGTTAGGTTTTCAAAGTTTTCTTTTATTTAATTTCTAAATGCTTATGCTGAGCTTTTTACTTATTCAGAAAATACGAAAAGCTCAACAGTTTCACAGTGAATGTTGAAGACAGGCGTCCAAAGCTCAGAGAGTGGTTGAATTCAGTAGGTATCAATGAGCAAAAATGAAATCAAAATTAAATTCTCTGTCTCTTATTAAATCAAAATTAAAACTTATTTTTCATCTGAAGGAGATTTATCTCTACACGATTAAATAAAGATTCACTTTATTTTAAGGCAATAAAGGGGAAATAAGCACTAAGAAATTTACAGCTACAATTTTGATTGAACAATTTATCGTGACAGGGATTTTTCTTTTATGAGCATTTTTGAGAGTGTGGGCTTTTGAGAGTTTTTTTAAAGGGGAATTGTGTGTTAAATGTATTTTTGCATCGCAGGAAGGAAGGATTCACAATTCCTCGCTATTCGTGTAGATAACAGATAAACACTAAAGCTTATAAAAAAACTATACAATCCTCCGTGCGTGATTTCGTAGTGAAAAATGTAGCACGTCCAGGTAACAGTTAGAAACTCCATAGTTCCATATAAGGTATAGTTGATTCCTCAAATTCCTGACATTAAAAAATTCCGAATTTTCAAGTCTGGATTCCTATATTCTTGCAAAAGTTTAATAAAAATCCAACTAATGGTTGAGCGCTAAGCTTTTTGATCACTGGCAGTTCGAGCTGGGTAAAAATCCCGGCAAACTGCCTGGGTGTTTTCGTGGATTTCTCCATGTATAATGTGTGCCTTCCATGAAGGCTTCGTCCTCTTAAGCAGATAACCCTCGTAAGGTTTGTCATAATCCCATAATTAAAAATACGTTTAAGCTATTACAAAAACATATTTGTACTGTGGCCGTCAGGGATGTCAGGAGATATAACTGATGATCCAGATATCGCTGAAATTGCAGCACAGCAATGCCTTTTCTGGGGTAACTCTTGATGTATTTCTATTCAATATTATAAAATTAATATTTTTTAATTTCTGAGTTCAAACTTTTATCATTTATTTTTCATTTTTAATTTAAAATTCGAAAGTTGTGACGAAAAAGACATGAATATTCGCAGATTTTAATTTCATCTTTCTACTTATTTGAACATCAAAGTCAAAACATAGTTAATGTAGAAGATTAGTTTTTAAGCGAGCTAAAACCTTACAAACAATAACAAACAAAATTAGATCCAATCAGTTACTTCAAAATTCTCATTAAATAAATGCATAAACAAAGCAATTGATTATTGTTATTTATCAAGGTTTCATTATTTCAATTTCAATAAAACTGGTATATAACAGAAATATATCTGGCCCTTAACTGATTACGTAACTATTATGATTACTCAATGACTTGCTATAATTATCATAAAAGCAGCTTCGAAGTAGTTCTTTTAAGAAAGAATCCGTTGCTTCCCTTGAGATACCATGGAAACGGATATCTATTCTTAAAATTCCATAATGAGAGCCCCCGATCCTGTCAGGAAGTAATACCTGAAAGGCTTTGTAGAGAATTGACAGGTAGGAAGGAACAAGTCTTATTAGCAGAAGGTCAAAGATGGTAGCCTTTGAATAATGAGGAAGCAGTTGTTAAAGCACAGGTCATGTCTTTCTATATGCTCTAATTTCATATTTTGAGTTAAGTGAAAAAGTATGTCCTATTGTAATAGAATATATGCCGAAACATAATAAAGGCACAGTCTAAGTTAAGAAACTTCACGCATAATGAAGTTACTCCACATTATAAATTACATTGCATATTTCATTATGTTACGTATAATATGTAAGAACTGATAATAATGTTATCAATTACATAAAGGTATTGAATTTAATAAATCAATAATATTTACCTTGTACGTTTAATTTAAATGTTATAAAGATTTCGTACTTTAGAGCACATGTTAATTTAAGACTTCATTTCGAACGTCTTGAAGATAATACTGAAAAAGGCTTGCTCTGTTGTGCTTTATTGTGTCTCACGCATAATTATAAAAATAATTATAAAATGTCTTAATTTCGCTTAGAGGGACGTTGGTACTTTCTGATATCATAAAACTAAGTCTTAGTGTTTTATCTAATTGAAACTATCTTAAACATAAGTTTTATATTTATGGAAAGGCGTAAAACTAATAAGGGGGTGCATAAGCATTGTTGTGGGTTTATTTATTCAAATCAAATTCAATGAGTCAAGTTCAATGAGTTTCTGATACCATCTTCAGAAAAGTATGCTAGCTACTTTACTAGCACAATGATAAGATGCCCGTTTCAGATTAAACAATCCTGCGTTTGAATCTTTGGCAAACACCTCAGTGTTTGAGTGGTTACCTGCGCTAAATATTGCTAGTTCTATCTGGGTTCGAATCCAGACTAATGAGCTCCTGCGTAGCCGGGTTTTGGAGTTCTCTCAATGAGTAATGTGCATACGAGGCAGTTCTCTTAGAAAGTCCTCCTCGAAGTCATTCCTTCCCTAAGGCAGATACTTTTGTTAGCCTTCGGAATTAAAATAACCTAATAGAAACCTAGACAATAAATGTCCACTTACTGTGACTCCAGATTAAAATAGAGTTTCTGAACTTTACTTACCTTATTGCCCTAGGTCAAACTTGTCCATCAGTTTGCAATGAGTCCTTTTTAACATAACATTTCTGGCTCTATTTTTCCTGTTTGCAAGAAAAACTTTTTATCTCTTAAAGTCGGAACGTTCGAGGTGTTTATCTGTACACGTTCTTCTCAAAATTCAAATTAAAATAGCTAGATCATACTTCGGCTCAACAATGATGGAGGCTGACTGTTGTTTTGCGTAGAGCATGAACATTATTCCCTTTCCAGGACGAAACAATCAATCAATTCGATTAGTAGATGAAATCCATACTTTAAAGTATCACCTAGCAGTTTCATTCTGAGTTTCAACTGAAATTTAATGAGCAATGCTTCTGCGTTTTGTTACACAAGCAAGCTCTCATCTTGCAGTCTTATAAACAACACAACTCTTTCATTAAATAATTTACGCGCATGGATGTTGTTTAGTTATACGACAACATTTTTATAAGGTTATATTGCGATAATCTGTTATCTTAAGTCATTTTCAGATTCCCCACTATTTTTCCTGCTACGATTCGCGTCATCTCTATTTAAAGGTTAGTGAATACTTTATTGGGCAAGAAATGAGGTTTTCTTCCTGCATTCCTCCGATGTATTCATGGCTTCTGAATCTTTTACTTTGATGAAAGTTCTCGAAGAATGACACGCTTTTATGAAAGAATAAAAAGATGGAATGGTAACAAATATAAGTAAATTCTTTCGCGAATGTAAATAAAAAAGAAACAAATTTTAGAATTCCTTCCTCTATTTTTAGGGTTCATTCAGGCGATAAAATTTGTCCGCTATTTTCGAAAGGAGAGAAAAGAAGGGGGAAGAATTCCTCATTTGAATATCACTCCGGTACGACTGAAATCTAATTCCGCGTTTCTGCGCATCTCTCTTTCGATCTGTATTTTTATGCTTGGTACATAGTGACAACGTAATCAAAGGTTGGTAGTTGGAAGGGGGTTAGCTTCATCGCCACACAGTCAAAATGGTATGTATATGCAAAGAAATAAGGTTGTTCTGTATTTATTTCAATGTCTGCACGAACACTCCTTTAAAAACCATGCTTAAGGGAAATTTTTTTTATTCAAATATGAAAAGAAAAATGGAAATTATTTCCATATTAACTTTCCTTCAAGGATTTTTTAATACTTATGTTCTTTGTAGGGCTTGCAGTGCCATGAAAATTAATGAAAATTTGGATTTACTGAATACTTTATGTATGATTATAGTAGTTTCCATTAAAATATGCATTATTCCATTTCCTAATTTCTTTCCTTTTTTTTGGACTCTTAGGATAATAGGAAAGTGTGTCGTACCAGTTTTGATATAAATTATTTATTTTAAAAAAGAAAAGTCAAGTATGCTGGGTAGTTTAAAAATATGTATTCATTTTAAAATAATCGGGAAAATCATTAATGTCATGACAATGCTTCCGTCGAGCCAATGCAGAAATGTGATAAAATGTATCCTTGTCTATTTTTCGCCATTTCCGGAAATGGCAAACCGATGGAAGCATTTTCATGACATTCATGCATTTTCAGACTATTTTTATATTTGTTTTGGGGGTCGAGAATTTTGATAAAAAACTGTATTTATAATTAACAAAAATATCTTTTGTTGACATTTCAGTTTAGGACGTATGATGGTGATAGCAGATAATATAATTACAGATTTCATCGCGTTTTTCAAAAGCTTTTTTTTAAATTAACAGAGGCGTACAGTTCAAAAGGCGATTACTTTCTCAGTTATAGGTTAGTAAATGCTACTGTTAATCACTGACTAAAAGAAAGGAATAATATTTACTTCCCTGGAAAGTAAAGGAAATATTTTCGGAAAATTTACTAGTGTCATATTTCAATAGAAATATCCATTTTGACAGTTCCCAAATAAATTTTCACAGTTTGTTGCCTGACATCTGTACGTACGGACAGAATAAAGCAAGTTTTTGCTCAAAACGGATTGTAAAATGGATTTTGAATGGATTAAAAGTAGATTTTTTTGTGACGTCTGCGTGTACGTACGTGTGTATCTCGCATAACTCAAAACATTAAAACATTGAATTTAAAATATGGGACTGCTATAACATCTAGCACCTCTATTTTTATTGCAAGTACCATATATATATAAATACGTGCGTGTATATGTACACATTACAGAAGTGTTTTAATAACGAGAATATTTATGTTTTCGTAATGTCAAATTAAAAAAAAAATAATTTTGGAAAAATAGCGAAAACTAACTTTAAGTGTGTCTCTCGGTTTCTATACGTACATTTGGAGAAATTTCATACTCGTTTGACTCCCGTACGACAAAAATTGATCGGGATATTCAATATTAAAATTTTCAGTTTTTTATATCATTTTCAGTTTGTCTTGAGGGATTAGTTAATTACGTTAGAATAACTCGATGATACAAGTTTAAATGAAGAGCAGCGAAAATTGTGTGTAATTTAATATGCCGTTCAAGGACGTTCAGTGGTCTTTACATTAGATTTTTTTTGGGGGGGGAAGGTTCTGAGAACAAACTCTGATTCATAATTAACAAAAATATCCTTTGTTGAAATTTCAGCTTAGTAGATGCCAATGGATACTAAATAACAAAATTAAAAATTTCAACGCGATTTTCAGAAGTTCTGTTAGGTTAACGGAGACGTACAGTTACAAACACGATTATTTTCTGATTCGTAGGTTAGTAAACATTACTGCTATTACTGCTAATAAGTAAATAGGAATCCGACGGAATAGTTTCTTTTACAGTGATAGAGTAGCTCAACAGATTCAATTTATATCAAATATTAAAATATGTGAAATGTAAGGATGGTTATATTATAAGAGATTTTCACATACCTTCGTTAAGGGGCGTAGTGGTGTTAATGTTTCGAACGGGCAGCTAGGAATTGAGAGAATGTGATTCGAATCCTGACGAAGGTCGCATTTCATACTCAGGAAAAATAATAATCTGTACAATGGCGCCGAAACATAGATGTAGAGGACAATAATTTTTTATCAGCTGGATTTGGTCGACTGCATATCTAGCCTCTTCCCAGTCGCTCTTTAAGTATGGGGGAATGTAAGGAATTATCGCAATGCTCTGCGCATGGCGTTATGATGTAAATGATTAGCTTGTCCGAGTGGCTAGTGGAAGATTCGTCCTCTGAATTCTTACGAGACCATACATCATTTTTCATTTTTATACACACAAAAAAAAGTTTCTATGATTCCACCGAATGATGGGTTACTCTGTGGTGTTTAGTTATCAATTTAGGTCCAACTGAATAGTCTCAAAAGTATAGTTTAAAAGTTTCAGACAAATTTTCTGTTTTCTTTAACTTCTGTTACTCAAGTCAAACAAATAACTTTACAGATAGTAAAAATATCTAAAGTTATTCACTCCTACTTGCTAGAACCAACTGAAAAAGAAATTAAAAACGCTGCTTTGCTTTCACTCAATTGAATTCCACCTTGTCGAAGATTAAAACATGTTATCAAACTGTCAATGTGAACTTATTGCATCCGAGTCTAAGCATCAGGTAAGCTGACCTAAGTCATAGTACGTGGGCATGAAGGCAGTTATAGAATTCACTTACTTTCTCTTTCACTGCTACTATTAACTTACTAATGTAGTCATAGCACTTACTAACACAGATGATAAACTTTAAATACCGTATACTGAATTTTCATCTTATAGACGAGTTAAAGAGAATCAATAGAAATGGTAGCACAGAAATAAGCAAAACTGATTAGGAAGCTAAAACTATAAAATTTGGTTTCAAATTTAACCGTCTGAAATTTTCCAAGTAATTATTCGAAGAGAGATGCTGCTAGTTAAAGATGCAGTATTATAATATTTGAACTGTAACCAAGCATAGTTGGTAAGGGAAGCAGAGAAGGATATATTCTACTTAAAAATAATTTAAGATTTAGAGTGATTATAAATTTTTATTTCACATAAATGCCGCCCTACTCGGTATGGTGATTAACGCTACGAGCAACCGTATTGTTAGACTCGCGCTCGTATCTCGCAGAATGGTTTGATGCTTTTAAGTATACAGCGTCTGTGTGGTATGGAAGCACTTAAAATACTATAGAAGTCTTGTCAAGAAATTTGATGTCAAAGAAGGAGGGGTGGGATATCTTCGAAGTATAGAATCTTAGTCCCCCAAAACGTATTATAATATGCAATAGCTACTCTGTAAAAATATGGCATGTAGTAAAAGAGAAAAACACTTACATAAATACTAAAAATTAGATGAAAAGGCAGTTTCAGATTTCCGCTTTATTGAATATTTTCACCACTATAAAGTTATTTTTTTGCGTAACTTACATTTGTCACTAAATTTACAATGCACAATACTGTATAGGAAATATAACATCGATCACATATCTAAAAATATTCTGAAGCTTATTTTTCATTTCTTATTTTTTATTAATTTTATTAACGCCTGAATTCAAGTGTTACTGTTTGCCTTGCGTCTTAAATACACTTCACATTAAAAAACTTATATTTTGTCGAAATGAGAAACAGTTTACATTTCACAACGCATAGATTATTTCGATTTTATTTTAGTGTCTCTGTTCTTCTCATTAAAGTAATTAGATTTTCGTGTTCGGATAAGAAAATATGTGTCATAAAAATAGGAAATATCGTAAGCAATAGAAATAGCGATATGTTATGGTGAGTTAATATTATTACGAGGAAGCAATGGTCATCAATAAAAACCTTCAATTTCAGTTTTACTATTTGAAAGAAAGTAAACTAGGCCGAAAAAGAAAGTTGTTTCACTATTCACTTCTTAATCGACCTGTCGTTTCAAAACTGCAGAATAAAATGTTTTGATTTTTCTGTGTAGTATACTCTTTTTAACCTAAATGAGTTATCAAGGTTTATAACAATTAATATAAAAATTATTTGAAGCTAATAAAGAACTCTTATATCTTTGCAATTTAAAAAAAGCATCAATTTACTGCTCATAACGTTATTTGCTTAAAAATTATGGCATATGTCAAACTCTCAATCGATTTCGAGGGCACGCAAGTACAGATCCCCCTTCATCAGGAGCAAAGAAATCTGCAAGATCAGGCTTGAAGATTTCTAAGCTAATAAATCTACGTCAAACTCAAGGATATTGTGTTACTGATTTTTATGTTTCACTTGGCGTGTTTCTTTTCTGTTTTCTTTATTTGCTTGTTATTTATTTGATATTTATTTATTTATTATTATCTTATTATTATTACTATTTTATTAGCTTATTTATTTATTTGTCGATAAACTTAATACGCGAAGTTTCAATGTGCCTTTTGTTGTATAAAAGAGTGGGGTTTTATTTTAATTTCATTAACAGTTAATTTTACTTTGGAAGCAACCTTTCTTATAGCTCTTATTTTCAACCCGCTTCAAAATGATATTTTAGTTTGGCACATTATGCAAAGTCGTGTAGAAAGCTGCTATTTAAACTTTTGTCTGAGTTACTTCAAACAGAATGTATTCCGCCTTTCGGCCAAGTTGTTTCTCTGCCGCTTAAGCTTGCTATTTTACGGGCGTGCGTATTAATTGCCTGTTAGTCTACGTCGGTAGTATAAACAAGAGCCAACTACTCGTTTAAATATCTCTGTGCAGCTTCGGCTGATTATTTAACTTATTAGTTTTAATTTTACGTTTTCTATTTTGAGTTGTTGCCAAAAATATGGGCGAGACCCTGAAAGTACCAGGAGTGTAATCTGTACATACTGTTCTTGAGCTGAATAAAAGGGCCATTTCATCCATTTTACGTCTTATCACTGATATAGTTGAACTTAGCAAACAGTCGCTTTACAGTTCAAGTTAAGATCTAGCCTTCCAAGTAACTTTAAATTAGCTTGAATCTTACAAATTCAGAGAAAATAATTTTAATTTATAGAAGCAAGCAGCAAATATCTACAAATTAGGGTTTATTAAAAAAAGCACGGAATTTAAAAGAAGGGACGTTTTCTTGAAAACCTATAAGAAAAATTATTTTTTTTCTTTATAAGCAACTGATAAAAAGTGGTATGAATTTATTTTCCATTTTTATCTAACATACGCTGCCTGATTAATATTTTTATTTCATTTTTCTATTCGTTCAAATGAAGGGTAAACGATTCAAAACTTTCCTTTGTTGAATCAATTGAGGAAGAATCCTTTAGTCATTAATTCTAGATTATCAAACCTCAGCAATCTCATGTTTCGGCCGAACCTACTCTTTTCCACCATTTTAAAATCATAAATTTTCCCAAATAGCTCAAATGAGATTTAACCAATTTCGAGCGAAACGGCGTTCTGCTGCCATTCAGCAGCAACGTAATAAAAAAATCAGTAGACGAGCTTCCATCGTTGCCATCTTAACGGCGCAATTATTACCTAGCGAAGAACCATTGTGTGGCCGGATCATTAGAGCGCTCTCCTTTAACGATATTCTAATGAGAGTTTTTGGAGACGATGGAAGTTTCGCAGTTCTCCTGATCGAAAGTTTGAGGGGAAGAGGGGGCCATAAAAGGGTGATATATCACGACGTTCTGCTTTTGTTTACAGTTTGCTGACGTCTGTGAAATGTTCTCAAATTTCCTGTTTTTTATGATTCTATTTAACTGCTCTTTCTTTAACCACTTAAATGTTCGTGGGAACTTGAAATAGGCAGTAAACTTTATAGCATCACTTTCAGGTCAATAAAAATGAAATTCGAATCGCTCTTTACCTTTGATAAATAAGTGTTCCTTTGTTTTGACGACAAATCAACTGTAATAAAATATCAGTTTAAATACTTATTTGAATGTAGATGCATATCTTATCTTAATTCCTGAATGTTTCTAAGAAAATTAAATCATTATCCTGTTTGTATAAAAAATGTTGAATTTCAGCTTTCAATGCGTTTTTTTTAAATAGCTGTTGCCAAAAGTATGTGACTGTATTTTTTTTCAAAGCAAAATTAATGATATTTTAAAATCGACTGCTGAAAATGTCTTCTCCTTCTATAAATATAGTAATACTAAAATTTTGAGATTAGAGTTTTCAAATAGTAAAATTCCAATAAACGATATTCTCTTAGTACTGCGAATGACTGTAGCCGGCGTTCAATTCTGGATGTAAATAAACAAGACTTCGAATTTCACAAAAAGCGGTATAGTAAATTTAACAGCAAAGTTTTCTTATATGTACATGAAAATAAATCTTTTAACAAAAATACTCATAATTTATATCATATTTTGATTGAAGAAGCGAATTTATAAATGAAATCATCAATATCAGAAAATTATTTATTACTACATGTGAAACCCTAATTAGGCTCTACCTACCACTGTTTTTAATATTAATATCGATAGACTTATGTAGCATGCATCAAAATTTTATTTGTGTTCAATTTATCAAACGTTGCATTCTAAGCCAAGATTTCAAGCATACTTCGAAGCATGTTTATATACGTTTCTTACAACGAGCAAGAGTATTTACACAGACAGGAAGAATTCATTTTTGAAAAGAGCATACAGAAAGATTTTAAAAAGCTAAACATAGAAAATATAGTTAATAAAAATGGACAAAATGAGAGAGAAGATTTCTTTTAATAAATCTAAAATTTTATTTGTAGCATGAACTGTAATCAAATTGCGTATGCAAAGAACATAATGACAAAATTATTGCAGGAATTCAACTTCGGAAACTTCTTACTGTTGAGAGTTTTGCAAACAATGTATTCATGTTGTACTTACGTTTTCGTTTTTATTACTGTATATAAAAATTACTTTGAGAGTAATTTTGTCCGCGGATATGTTATAAGGTATTCCTCCCGCCTTCTTCGCATGCCTTCGTGGTGTAGTGGTCTGCATGCTCGACGCGTAACCGAGAGGTTCGTGGTTCGATTCCCGGCGAAGGCGTTGCACATTTTTCATGTCTCCTGCTTCGAAATAACCTAATGTCTCTACACTGGCGCCCGAACTAAAAAAGTGGTGAATGATGATTCTCCACCACCGCGATTTGGTGATTGAGTCCCCAAAACCCCAGTCGCCCTTTAAAAGGGGGAGTATATAAGGTATTCCTCCCGCCTTCTTCGCATGCCTTCGTGGTGTAGTGGTCTGCATGCTCGACGCGTAACCGAGAGGTCCGTGGTTCGATTCCCGGCGAAGGCGTTGCACATTTTTCATGTCTCCTGCTTCGAAATAACCTAATGTCTCTACAATATAATTTATTTATATAATCTTTTCTTCGTTTATACATAAAGATTCTTCCCCCCCCCCTCCATTAATTTCGATCTGCTTTACGTTTTTCCCTTCCCCTGACTTCATTTCCTTTATATTTAATGACTATTACATCTAAAAATGTAAATTTTGATGAAAGTATTTAAACTATAAGAGTGTTTTAATTGACTGTTTAGGTGCAAATAATCCGCATTTATTATAAAAATTAACAAGGGGAAAATATAAACAAAACTCAGAACTGCATGACCTGTAAAGTGCAAAGTTCTTGTGGTACACAGATTAGTACACATTAGAGTACACAGTTTAGAATTCTACAGTGGTTTTGATTTCGTATATTATTAAGCTCATGGTAGCATATTGACTATAACTTTAATGTGTAGCAAGAAATAAAAGTATTCGGCATTATTTTTAATTTTATATGACTTTCCAAGCATCACGTTAAATAACTTAACAATCAAGTTAAATAACTTGATTTCTTAATTTATTTGCGTTTTGAACCACGAACTTGGATATGCGAAGAAAAGCATGCATACCTAACCAAAGCACGTGTTAACAGTTGACATCTAGCAATAAAAATTTAAATTTTCTTCACAGACATGTGATAGACATGTCATCGATGGTTTTATTTTGTTACTTCATGAAAATTTTGAGTTAATTTATTAAATAAAATTTCATTTTAATACAGCTCCTCGATTTAGTCACCTCACTTGGTTATACTATATCCTTTCTCTGTACTCGCAATTTCTTCAAGCAATACAACAAACTCTTAATGATCCACACCTTGTGCATGGACTAGGTTTACAGTTTTAATTACCATTTCATTAATATCATACATCTGAACACTTTTAGCGCAGAGTGTTTTTTCTGAATGATGCAATACATACGTATATTTATGAATAATAAAAAACATATTTTGAAAATGTTTTCTTCCACGATCTTTCTTAATTTTACCGCTACTCCATAGCAGCTGTACTATCATTTGAAAATCTAACCATTTTATTCTAATTCAATTTATATTTATCTATTACAGTTTTTACTTCGGAAAAAATATTCTGTGAAACAGTTTTTTTTCATAGGTATTATTTCCAGTAATTCCTCAATTACTTCAAATTCATCAAACGGTAAGGTGCGCTATATTTGTAATGGTAGTGTTCTCATCAAATACAGTATTATTGAAATGCTTCAGAATCTAAACTTTTCATTTAACTGACATCGTAAATCACTAGCGATTCCGTTAATACTTTCCGCTGCCGTGTTGGCTGACAAACTATTATGTTTAAATAATTGTTGTTTGTCACGACAAAGAAGTTCAGCATATTTAATAAAACAATCCTGGGTGAATTCACCATCAATTTGATCTTTTTGCTATGATACACGAGAGCAAAACGTGCATGAACTGTTACGTCGCTAAATTCATTTGCTTCCTTAAAAATATTTTGTTGTAGTTGTAGGACAGATTTTAAAAAAATGTAACTTTTCGTTCCTCAGTTTATCTTAAAACATTTCAAATTTTCTTTATCATTCGTTTCGTAATAGCTAAGTAAGACGCATGTTTTTGGAAATGATAATTACGATTCTGTTAACTGTTCTCCTTATAGTATAGTAAATATAATAACCAGTAATTACTATAAAAATATTTAACTATTTTCATTGGATTCATTTCCATTGGATTTTCATTGGATATTTATCTTTCGATCGGAAGGTGTTCCAGAATTTTCTCGAAATTTCATTTTTATTTTCAGGAATCCTTACAGAAGCAGAATGGAAACCAAGGATCTGCTGAGCATATTTTGAAGCATTCTGCCCTAGGCATTAATCTGATGTTCATCAAGAATCAATCTCTAATTTATTGAAAATGTCAATATCTCTGATTTTATTCCATGCCTTACAATGTGTACTTACCACAGCTTTGTTATAAACATTCTGCATTTGTAACAGTTTGTAACAGAAAATTCTGGAATTTACTCTGTATTTTGAGAATTCCTCTGATAGTACCTTATCGATAGAGAAAATATCTTCCATTCTTTCTCGCTCATTAAATGGAGAGCAACGTTTTCGAAGATCTTCAAAAAATTCCTTTCGGTTAGTAAGAGACAAAAGAGATGTAATTTCAAATAAAACTACATTATCACCATAATCAGGGAAAAAAGTTAACGATTCACTACATCGAGCTGTAATGCAGCAGAATAAGTAAAAATATTGTGAGTGAAAACCTGAAACATCTATTTTTTTCGTTTTTATGCTCTTCATAATTAATTATATTTACAGCAACTTCATTTCTCACTTCGGAAGAACTTTGGTTCATATCAAATCTTTTTGATTTTTTTAAGGATTATAACACGATTTCTTTACCCTCTGTTCACTTTAAAACAAAAATGTAATAAACTATTAATCATACTATTTTCTACACATTTGAATGCCTTGTATTACAATAACAGGCCCTGCAATAGCATGTTGTTTTACCACTCACGTAACTTTGCTTGGAAATTACTCATATCTATTTTCTTTGCAATGTTGAGATATTTCTTTAATTTCTGAAAGATTTTCTTCCGCGTTTGCCTAGTTTGTGTGGTTTTTCTAATACGGAATGTCTGTTTGAGAGCAATCCTCCTTCCATTCTAAATACCCGAAGAAGAAGGACATTTCTTCAAACAGGTATTTCTCGCAGACATGTCGTCTGATAACATTTCTACAACACAGGGAGATTTTGTATCAAAGTTCCTCTGAGTCACTAAACCAATCAGAGAAATCAAAGCAGCTGGAATGATTTGTCATCCAGCAGTAGACCTCTTTAAAAACAAACATATAAATAGCAAAGTTTTAAAAGCCTTTATTTAAAAATGCAAAAAAATGCAAACTAGTAAAAATAAATGAAAATTTTAAATTAAAAATAATTTAATGAAGCGATAAAGGAAAGCAACTAATTTTGGAATATAATGCATAACGTATATATATATATGTAATAAGATGACTTGAAGAAAGAAAGTTCAAAGCACTGTTATATGTATATATATATATGTATATATATATATACATATAAATAATGCGATAAAATATATATATATATATGTATATATATATATATATATACATATACTTTCTTCAAGTCATCTTATTACATATATATATATATATCTATATGTAATAAGATGACTTGAAGAAAGTAAGTTCAAAGGACTGGCCATGGAGAGGCTTTACTGCGTAGTTAGAAAGATGGATGCATAAAGCAAAAAAACTTCCAGACGTGGCCGTTTCGAAACATAATTTTGTACCATGATAATGCGCATCTATCTGTGCGTGGGCTATACACCCTACAATTTTATACAACTTACATCGTCTTAAACAATGGACGAAATTAGAAAAGTAAGCTCTGCGTGGCTAACGGCACAGCGAAAGGCAGCTGAAAAGAAGAGCGAAAAGAAAGGGTTTTGAGCTTAATTACCCTTTTATACCGGATTGCATTTCATATGACATGAGAAATATTGGTTTCAGATTTCATCTATTAAATGCGCAACAGAGTTTAGATGACGAGTCTTTTTCAGAATTGCAGGGATAAATTATTGTTTTGCTTTTTTTATAATGAAGACAGGAGTTGCTAAAAGGTTGTTATTAATTTATTATTTGAAAGATAGATTCTTAAAAGGCTATCTATCTATCTATCTCTATCTCTATCTCTCTCTCTGTATATATATATATATATATATATGTGTGTGTGTGTGTGTGTGTAATGAAACAATGAACTTAGATGTAATGACGTTGTAGAAAATATTAATTGCACAGAACTTAGAATGTTGAATCCGTAATGAATAGCGAACTTGGCAGCCGAGGCAGATCTTTATTACAATGGACATTTGCGGTTACAATTCACTTGACACTCTGTTACCAATCACACTTGTCTGACAAAGGCTAGCAAGCCAACGAAATTCATCGTGGCAAGGAGTCAAACGCGCCTGCCCTTGAACATTGCAAGGTCCTTGAGCAGCATATAGGTGACAGCTCGACTTTAGTCCCCTTCCGCTCCCAGTTTTAAGAGACATTACCTTGAAGGAACGAGTACGATGATCTCTCACCCCTTTTCAACTACTACCAACCTCTCGGGATAATTTTTGGGTCACCGCATACTTAGAGTTCCCCAATGCCGCACAGATACTACACACATTCACAAACATCCATACATTTACGTGGGTTCGAAACCGGGGCCATCGGCACGACAATCAGCGTCGCTAACCAGTATCTCGGTTGGGCGGCATTTGGCACTCTAATTGTGCCTATTCAAGAGTATTTACATTTTTGATACCGTTACGATAGGAAACCAGCAATGAGAAAGTGTCTTCACAAGAACAAAGATAGAAGCAAAGGCCGTCAGTTATTCAGGATCGAAGATCACCAAGAGAAATGTTTTAGTACTCGAAATTTTGAGTTCAAGTTTCGAATTAGCTACTGCATCAAGCAAGTAATATGATATGATATGCAAGTCATATGATCTATAAATGACGTAGTCCAGAAATAGTTATCTCTGTTTTAAGAATAAAGAGGGGAAATACCCAAACCGAAAATGAGGAATTAAGGGGTTATTGCTAATTATAATTTGGGTTTACATATTTTTCTGTTACTGACATATATTCTTAACATAAAAGGGGAAAATAAATTGATTACTTCGCATATATAACATAAAATGTAACATATATTGCTGATAATTAGGTTCATTATAAAGTTTTTGTATGTATATGAAAAAGGAAGAACAAATTTTATCAGTTTATAAATATGTAGAAATCTAGTAATTATAGTTATATAATTAATTTTAGATTATTGTATAAATAATTAATTGATATAAAATTTCATGTATAATAAAATAACGTGACATTAATATATATTACACGGATTATTATTACATATATTATATATATTACGCGTATTATATATTATTAACACTAAAAAATCGGAAATATAACCATATAACGAACAGATCAAATGTTAAGCTTTTCTTGTTTGACAGATTGCTAGAAACATAAGAATATAGTATTCTCCTTAAACAGGAAAACATATCCAAGCAGATTTATTTAATGTTACCTAATGAGGTAAGAATACACCATTCTGTACCTTATAATAGCAAATCACTTATAACAAGATGAAAAAACAAGGCACGTCTATAAAGTGGATGCAAATTTCTTTTAAATACGAAAAAGATTACTAACCTCCAAATAAATTTATCTCTTTCAAAATCATTGCTAGAGGAATCTATATAAATTTTCAACATTTCTTCAAGTCATCAAAACATTGTTTGTAGGTGTTGGAATTAATCGTTAGCAAAATACGCATAAGATTTTATTTTATATTCAAGACGTTTTCAAATGTTTGTCTTCTCATGGCCATAAGCTTCGGAAAGAAAACAAAAACAGCTGGCCATAAATCCGAGGAATAGGATGGCTTACTTATCACTGCAGTTGAATGCTTAGCAAGTCTTCATTGCACAGACAATGCTGTATGGGACCTAGCATTATCGTGTAAAAAATCATTGTACAGAATCAAAATTTCTTCTCTAACTCACTTTTTTCTCTTTCCTAATCAAAAAGGACCTATTTGCAAAACTACAAATTAATTGCTTGATTTTCACGAACAAACGTACGGAGAATAATTCCTTTATAATCAAAAAGTGTACTCAGCATCATCTTAGTCTTTGCTTTCGACATCCTTGCTTTTTTTGTTGCTTAGTAGAAGACTATTCTTTCCACTGTGCACCTTGTCTTTTTCTCTCTGCCGTTGTATTTTAGATACCACATCTCATTTCCTGCTATGATGCATATTAAGAAGTCAGAAAACATCATAGAAATCATTTCTGGCATTGTTTTACTATTGTCAAAATTCGAGACACAGGTCCAGCGCAAATGTTCCTCATTTTTAGATTCTCAATTAAATTTAACCTACAGTATTCTTTGCTTATCCTAAGCATGTTTGAAAGTTTCTGAATTATTACACGTCTATCAGCTTTTAACAAAAAAAAAATCAATTTTTTCCACATTTTCCTCATTCCTTGGAGCTGGAATGCAACCTATCTTTGGTTCACCTTTCAAGGCTTTCGCGCCCACATTTAAAGTAGCTGTACTACTCATATACTTGCGTTCTTGATAACGATGCATCACCATATACTATTAGAATCATATCTAACATTTCGATAGCAGATTAACCTAATCTGTAACAAACATTAATGTTATAAAGTTGTTCAATCCTGAAGCATATTTTTGTGTACAATGTCTTCTCAGTTAATGAAAATGACTCCAGGTTTTGATATCTAAACGACAAAATGACCAGTTTAAACTTGCTTTAACAAGAGCTGAGATACCACGCTAAGATTCTGTTGCAGTATGTTTTAAACCTTGATATGTTTGTATGCAGTCATTGCTAGTGTCTTTAATCAGTTTCCAACTACTTATGTCAGTATCCATCCTGCTTTCATTCCCCGAATCACACGCGATTTGTCACAATTCGTCAGTGTCTCCTCAACTATGTGTTCCATCTCCCACATATGAAAATGTTATCCGACTACACTTAAAATCCTGGAAATTAGAGTCTGTACTAATCCCTTGAACTCCTGTATCGCCAAAAGAAGAGGGAGAAAATTCTGCATATTTCTGTATAGCGAAGATAAGCCTCTCGGGATTATATGATAATTTAGAAAGGATCTACCAAACAACTGCCTGCCTTCATTTGGAGTTCACTTATAGAATTAACATTAAGCACATTTTCTGCGGCGACAATATATCTCTTTGCGCAATAATCACGAATCCTAATGCAGGTGTCGCAGACATGTATCTGATGAGCTAAAGATGTGATTCCCTGTGTGAATGGACTGGAACAGGTAATGTAGACATACAGAGATACTTGCTAGGAGATATGTATCTTCTTGTAGACGGGTCTTATGAAGTACGAAACATTCGATCGTAATATTTATATTGGAATTTTACATTAGTTTACCTGGGAGTTATAAACATTTTTATTTCAGTTACAGTACCAGTTAGGATACCCACATATCTTATTTTATAAATTCACTTTTGTACCTTTTCTAAAGGCTTTTCAAAGAATACTGTAAATGCTGATGCTGAACGATCTTTAACGGAAAGTCATGGAAAAATATTTAATGTAGGAAGTGGTTCTCTAAACTTAGTAAATATGCATGACAAAATATTACTAAATAAAGAAATGTTAAATGTTATTTACGATAAGGCTGATAATAATGGCTTACAAGTTGTCTGAGAGTCTTATCATGGGAAAAGAAGTACGGAAGTCAGTATCTAAAAGTTACAAATTTTACTTTCTGAATTTATTCTGCATAAGTTTCTACTGCATGGAAATGTGAAAGCTGAGTTTGTGCCAAAGAACTCTAAGATGAATTCTGAATATTAGAGGATACTAGAATATTTAATATGCATTTATTACATAAAAGACCTAAAAATAGGAAAACAGTCTTATCGTCCGTCACACATTGCTTATGATATGGTTATTTCTGTAAAACCCATTAGGCTCTGCCTGCATCTAGTTCATTCACCATATCTAGCACTATGAGATTTATCGCTCTTATCTAAATTAAAATGACCAACTTAAATGTTTTGGATCTACTTAGGGCATCAAGGTAGCCATGATAACGCAGCTAAAAGCATGCATAAAAGTGTCCTTCCAGAATTGCTTCCAAAAGTGAAACGAACAAATGTATACCTGAGTTCTAAATGAGAGGAGATATATTTAGGGTTAATGATAATATGCTATTCAAAGCATTTTTCTTAAACACTTAATGTAGGTTTTGCCTTTTCTCAACTTAGAGCGTTAAATTTACAATGCTTTATATATTTGAAATTACTCCAGTGAGAACGAGCAGAGCAAATATTTTCAAGAAGACATGTTTTATGGATAATATCTAGTATAATATTCAAAGGCTTTTGGGTTAATTTCAGGTTAAAAAGCTTTTAGTAAGCATTTTAATTGGAAATTAACAGAAAATCATTTTGAAAATTACCAGCACTTAAAGCTTAGAATAATCATGGATAATTTTCATTTAATCGCTTTCAAATGAATTTCCAAACAGCCTTTTAGCTTTTAATATAAATGGATAAAAATGATTTTAGGTTTTTTTTGTGGATGTAACATTCTTTAAGTAAGTTTTGAACATAAATGCTTTTATTATTCTTTCTTGAATTTATCTAATATCTTCACATCAGCCGATGACGATAAGAACTTCTGTGAATACTTTCTTACTTTGAATAATGGGATACCAAAGTTTTTCACTCCCCGCTTTTCCCGTGAAGAAAGAGTTGATAACTCGCTTGACGACCGAACTTAAACCTATGAACGACATTATGAATATTTTTCTCACATTTGAAGATACTGTGATGTGGTATCCCGCGATAAGAAAGAAAAAGAAGCCTAGATAACAAAGTGCACTGAAGAAAAAAGAAACAAAATCGTTTTTTCGACCAACGTGACGGATGAAAACGTCCAAAAGAATTTCACGCCCTTGCTCCGTTTTCGTCCGCTTGTCTGATTTGGGATCTGGAAGCGGCGGACGGTCCCCGGATCGTCCTGGCACGTGATCCAGGACATCTCGTCTCTCTTTCCAGTATTCTCTGCACTTTCCATGATGGGTTTAATGGATTGAATTAACTCCCCCAGACGTAGCCTATGTGATATATGTGTTTGCTAATAACGGCTGTGTATTTTCTACGCTGCTATTGTTACTAATATGGTTTGCTGAAAATTACTTAAGTGCAGTGGAAAGAAGAATAGGATAATTTTCTAATATATATCATTAAATTTATCCCATTACTTTGATACAACATACAAAGTATATCTTTATTATTTTTTATTATTTTATTACCAATTTTAATGTTACTAAGTTTTGATCGTATCTGTCCTTAAAAGAATAACACTAACAATTTTTGTTTTTATTTATCCCAATATGGCGATTTAAAAATTCTTTTGGATTAATAAATTAAATGATACGTTTAAATTTCTCTACTGAAATTATGTTCCACATTCTTGTCAATTCTGGCGTTCTAAAACATTCCTTGAATCGTTAACATTACAAAATCTCAAAATTGATGATTAGTTTAAAAGTTGAAATTACGAAACACACAAATGAGTTACAATGTTAATCTTCAAATATTTTCATTTAAAAATTTACTCATCTCTTTTGAACACAATTCCCACTAAACAAAAAAAACAGCACCGGAAAATTCTTGTAACGGAATTCTGAATGAAATGAAAAAAAATAATATTACTTTCTAAACTTTTAAGTAAAATTCATCGGAACATGTATACCTGCTCTAGCTTTAGTGGAAACATCGAGAAAATATCTTTATGGGCAAGAGAGAGTCTGTCACAAATTGGCAATGATGTTGTTTCACATAGCATGAATTGGATGAATTTTTTAATCGTATGAAACTATGCTTATACAGTAAGATTCGCTTAGGAGTAAGCTAAAAATCAAATTAAGTTATTCTGCTGAAATTATATTCTATACGTTTCTCAGTTTGGGGTAGATAATGGAGTTTGACTAAGAAATCTAACATAAAAGTGGTTATAGCATCATGTCAGTTCTTTTTGATTGGAAAAAATAGGCTTTTATTTTATTTCCTAAACACTCTACACTCATAATATGATATTGTAGGTAATGATCATAAGCTATTAAATTCAGTTTGCATTAAATGCCAAATTATATTGTCCTGAATAGTGTCATTTCACATATTTCTTCTGTAAAGAAAAAGCTAATACAATTTAATTGCTTAATTCTACTATGGCAAGTTCCACTCATGTGCCATGAATTTTCTGTAATTATGTTGGTGTACTTGATGCAGAAGAAAATATTAATATTGATATCTATCGACTTATAACGTTGTGAATGATATAAAAAATTGCAAGTATGCCAATAAATTCCTCCCATTTTTATTGAGCCGTGAGGCATGAAAGGTCCGTTGCATAATTCTTCAAATCTTTTGCAACACTTTATATCTTAATATTGTGGTGTTAACGTGAATTCTTATTTAATATCGTCTTTAGATTTGTTAGAGATTTCAGCAACAGATAGCAAAGTTTACAAACGTCAGAGAAACACAGCAATTCTGTAAACAAAATTTTAATACGCTTCATAGGTCTTATGTTGATGATATTTAAATTCGGGAAAATATTTTTGAATGATATTTGTTGTTCAAGGAAAGTAGAGTATGATTTAAAAATAACAAGCATCCGGTATAATGAAGCGCAAGAAAAGAGAGAAAGTATTAACACAATTTCAAAACTTGAACAAGAAAAGTTAAAAATTCTTGATTTTGTAGACAACTTTGGAATGAATTATAAAATTAAGAAATTTTAACAAAAAATTTGAAGATGCGCCCCACTATCGACAGCTTTGCCTTTTTGTTGTTGTAGGCCATATTTTAAAATCATACTGCTTTTGATAAATAAACGCATAGTTACCATTCTTCACTCTTTGTCTTACTTGACCTAATAAATAAAACTGAAAGGGCTGTGTTTTGCAACTGTGACCAAACTTTAATGGGAATAGCAAGCTGTTCTCTACAACTTCGCAAGAAACGACTTTCGTTTTCATTTCGTGGCATGGAAAAAACATTAAAATTGCGTGTATATTCACAGTAAAAATATTGTGAAGAAAATGGCGATAAGTGAGATATACAAGAATAAAATTTATTTTTGAGCTCTTTTCTGTTAACTGTAGTATTAATTACGTCCGTTTTGTATCCAAATTTTAAGAATTTGTTAGGAGGATTTATCCTCAAAAAATTGAAAAAATTAATTCTTAATTACTTAAAAGCTTTATATAAATTTTGACTAGCACCAACGAAGTCTTTTCAAAATTAAAATTAATTATTTTTTACTGTTTTTATATAACAATAATATCTTGATAAACAATTGATAAATTTTCCTTCTAATCACGAGATTAAGAAATATATATGCCTTCATAGTTGGTGCATGGAATATAGTAAATACAAAGCAGAAATTTCAAACATTCATCCTGTGTTTCATGCTTTCTTGCATACACATGATTAGAAACAGGTAACCAGTTTTACAGAGGTTCATGATATGTAACTTTTATTGTCATGTCAAGCTAATAATAATCTGCTAGCTGTTTTAAATCAAAAGATTTGTCAAAACAATAATTAATGCATTTGTTGTACTTTTATCTTTGAATATGCTTACTTTATTTTTTAAAATACATTTTGATGCAAAATACCGCACTTTTCCCCTCGAATAATTTTCCCAACACATAGAAATTCCTGATTGTTAGTAACAAAGAAAAAATTGTTAATAAATAGGAAATTATTTTATATAAGTAAAAGGAATATTATTGAAATTGATAAATCCTTTGAAATGCATAATATGCTGAAAGTTGTATATCGTGTTCTGAGCTTTTTAATGTGCTACGTTTATCATTTCATACACTTCGTCAAAATTAGTATACAACCCATATTTTCTACTACCGGTTTTCAAATGATAAAATTAGTAGGAAAAGAGAGAAAATATGCTGGTAAACACGGTATTTATACAATTAAATTTATCAATCCCATCTATTGCACTATTATTTTACTAATGAGAATCTCTATAATTTGAAACTTTCCAAAATGTATGCCTCATTAAATAATAAAAATGAGGAATTATTATATAATAATGATTATTTCTAAATTTATTGAGCGTCTTCTTTTCTTTACAGCCATTTAATATTTAGTTTTTGTTTTATGATTTTTCTTTTTAATTTTAGCTTCTGCATTATTTTATCCTTCCATTAACTGCTCCTCTGCTGCTAAGAATACAGCCAATTAAACATGTCTGCTTTAAATTGCTTTACAATTACATTAACTAATTTAATAATATAGTAGTAAATAACAAAATGTTTAAATCCCGTCAGAAGTTTATTTCGAAAATTACATGTACTACAACATATAGAAAAGATGGAAACTTTAATTAATTGTGTCACATATCTGTACTCTGTTCATAAATATAATTTTAAATGCCACATTATACTGACACAAAGGTTTCTGTTGACTTGCTGTTGCATTCAGTATAATAAAAACTGTCTGCCTTAAGTTGTTAATTCTATACTGGTGGTATAATTTGTGCACCTAGTTTTAATTTAAATCTAATCCTAGGTTTTCTTCTTCAAGGTGGCAATAGTAGAAATAGGCGAAATGTTTATAAGAAAATGTTAGTATTCTCACAAAATTTGTGACATGCCTTTATGTTAAGAATCGGTCCACAAGCAATTGAACGGACAAGACCGCTAAACACTAATTGCTTAAGTAGGCTGTTGAGGACTTTCATGGTTTCGTCCAGGTATAATATAAATGTAAGCTGGTCTCCTTTAGAAAGTCTTTCAGGAAAACTTCCTCCCACTTAGCTCATAATTCTAGAATTCTTTAATCTGTTAACCTAAACCTTACTTATTTCAAGAATACAAAACCAAGCAATAATTTTTTCTTGCGCTGTCCATTTTCTGCTTTCACTAAAATGGAAATTTAAATTTCAGAATATTAACGACAAGTAAAAATGATAAGTAACAAATTTAAAGAAACATCTGAGGTTTTATTTACGTAAGCACGAGCTTTTGCAATTTTCATATCTCCAATAGCTTTGATTTTTTATTTAAGGAGGTATTACAAATTGAGGTTTTGTGACGCTCGCTTGGTAACGCGAGAAGTTTAAATATACTGTAAAAATAAAATAAACGTTTACTGATATTTTAGAAGGATTTGTTTCCCATAAGATAGAAAGTATTAAAAAATGAGGTATAAAGGTTTAGCACGCCGGCATCAAATATTGGGGACATTTGTTAGAAGAGAAAAGCTGAAGAGAACGAGGGGAATAAACAAAATGAACATTTGGTGCTCATCTATGAGTTCACTTTCAACTAAACCTCCTGATGCCACTTTTGCGGAATATTGGCCAATTAAATCTTCTGTTTATTTTCATCATGCTCTTTAACCTCGTTCACTGCACAAACGGAAATGAACCAACATCCGATGCCTCGGTCTCCATGTCTCTTCTCTTGTGGAAGCAAAGAAAACGTCGGACGGCAGACATCTATTAATATCTCGCATTACCAACCCAAATATTTCGATCTGTCACGTGCTAAGGTTGCCAAAGTGATTGATCATCAACTCCCGGTCCTCTTCTTGAGAGCACATCCTATATATTGGACTTCAAGTTTCGATATGAGATTTCCAGTTGGGCTTGTAAAAATGTACGTATAAAGAAGGAAGTGCAGCTTATTGATATCAAAATAATTTACGCAAAATATTTGTTTTGGAGCCATGATATCCCAAACAAGAATTTCAGTTTAATTTAATATTTTTGTATTTAACTTTTAACACCGGTATAATAAAATGCCAATAATACATTTTTCAAAGGACCATTCTAAAAAGACGGGTACTTGAAATTTTGGTTTAAGAAGTGATAATGTGTACTTTAACTGCTATGGTAGTACCCGATTCTTACTTCTATGCAAATTAAACTTTATTATTCTATTTTTCATTTGTTCAAAATTCCGTTTATGTTCAAATAGTTAAAATATTTCATTTTTAAAATAAAAGATATATAATAAATGTACGACATTTAAATGAATACAAACTTCAACAAAATGTCCTCAACGTCACAGAAGTTTGCACCTTGGACATGAAACATTTTTGAAATGGTTTCCTGCAAACTACCACTTTCTCCTCTGTTTTTCTTTATCAAAATAACTGCGTTCAAACTCACACAGAAAGCTTTCAAGCTTTCTGTGCGAGTTTGAGTTTCAAGTTTTCTGTGTGAGTTCACCAAGCTTTTTCAAGAGTTTGATTATTGCCAATCTTGGATCCCTTTCATACACTCTTAAAATGTGAGCTTTATTACTTTAGTTAGAATGCCTTTTATTTCCCAGATACTTTAACAGAAAGCTGAACAACTAGAAAAAGGGCAAGTGACAGTCAAGCTGAAATATGTGCATGAAATGGCGCAAGAACAGGTCCTTTTCGTGAGCAAGCGTGACTAGTCATCAGACTCCATTATTTATTCTGTCGTCGCAGACGCCACAGTGTTAACATTCGCCAAACAAATAGCAAATTTTACACCAGACTAAGCTCACTATTCGCACCTCAAAATGTTACCGAGAACACAGAAAGATTTCCAAAGAAGCTATATCTAAGAAATTAAGTGTCGATAAATGAGACAAACGAAAAATGTTTCTGTTTCAGAATTCATTGCCTCTGGAAAAGAGATTATTGCAAAATAATGCAAAGCCATTTTGTGCCAGTGAATATGTATTTTAATACTCAAAACGCAAGGATAAAGTCCCTAGGTATATGTGATAGTTTTATTATTTCCATGCCCTCATGTGTAATTTAAATAACGTCTTATTTAAATACTTTAAAAGACATTTCCAAAAACGGGGGCCTTCATTCTTCTTTGGAAATGAATGAGTTGATTTACTGGTTGCGTTAGCGGGGATTTGTCAAAGTTATTATTGTTGAATCTATTGCATAGTTTTGCTTTTGTTCATCTTAACACGCAAGTTGTACTAACCAACTTCAACATGTAGGTATATATATGTATTCCACTGAATTTTTACCTCAGTTAGCAGTTTATCTGCGTAAATAAATGTTAGCTGGATTGTATAAACTTATCATTATTTTGCTGCTATGTCAACAGTTTTTTTCACCGTTGCATTTAAAACTAGAAAACCCCATGCAAGCTAACTGAATTTAATATGAGACTGAGAAAATAATTTTGCATTTAATCTTCTGTAGCCTGCCTCAGAACTCATTACTTTATACTCGTTGCTAGACAACATATGCAGCCACTTTAATCTTCAAGGAGTGTTCCAATGTCTACCCCTGATCCCTCCTAAAAATAAGAAATTGAGAGTGCTATTTATGTCAAAACATATCTCTGCAACAATTTAAGAGAAATTTTATATTAACATACCCTTCTCAATTACGATTTACCGATTCTAAATTTCTTTCTTTTCAAAATTTATTTGTAGCACGGACTCCATTTAATTTTGCTAAAGAAGTCCAAGGGGAGCGTCAGCAGCCGAGTGGTAAAATCGCTGATCACTGGCAGTTCGACGAGATTTCGATTCCTAGAGAAAAGGTTTCATCACAGTTTTGATGAGTTTCATTCTTAACATATATAAGGGCCAGTGTCTTTAAAAAGTCTTCTACAAAAGCATCACTCTTCTTATGTAGATGTAGCTCAAGTATTTTATCATAATTTAAATATTCCAATATAATCACAAAGACATCCTTCCTAAAATAAATAATCTTCAAGTGCTTTACCATAACGAGGAACCAATCAACCGTTCACAGTAACAGAAAATTAAGCAAAACGACGAGTACAGAGATAGTATGATTAATTTGAACTGTTCTGAACAGCGAAATATGTATATGAAGATTTCTAAGTGATTCTCACATATGACAAGATACCGAAATTTTCAGAATGTTTAAATATTAATTTTTTAATGATTATTTCTTACTGATTAATATTATTTCATGATTTTTAATGCTTATTTAATTATCAATGACTTATTTCTTCAGAAGGTAATATAGGTAGATATATTTTTTTCGATTACGGCAATATTAAATCTCGAAATTTCACTTGTTATCATGTTGGGGCATTAACTTAATAAGAAATTTTTTAGGTTTTGTCTGTCTATTACTCACTAAAGTGGTTATTTCGAACAGAATTCATTTTTATCTTATGGAAAAAATATTCTGTAATTATAAACATATGTATATATATATATATATACGCATGTGCGTGCGTAATTACTGAAGAGATTTTAAGAATTTGCTAATGTACCGCATTTTTTGCCTAAAAGGGCAATTAGTCTCGCAATTTTGCCTCGCCTACTGTTAAGTTTCCCTTTTCATTCGATTCTGTTGTCATTCGTGAAAATGTAAGAAATTGATCAATCAAATCTAATATGTGTGTTTTTCATTAACAAGCAAAGCTATTTAAAAGCATTAAATGCGGTTCTTAATATTATTTTCTTTTACTTTTTAATATGATTGATTTAAATAAAATGCTTATAATTCATGATATATCTAATTAAAAGCATTAAATATTTTTATAGAATTCCGCTGTATATTTTTTCACTTTTCAGATCTATAGAAGATATATAAAGTTCCCATGTTAATCTAAACATATATTCTGCTAGTATCCTATAAAATGTTTCCCTGTTCCACCTGTGCTATCTCTAATGATAAACATGATTAAACCTTAAAAGAGCCCATATCGACCAGCATTAAAAATATCAACCATTTCAAGCTTTTTTTAATATCCTATTAAATTCTGCCTTGTGTACTGCAAATTAACTTTGCTACAGAAAATAAACTAATTCATCAGCGCCAAGTGAATTGTAATATGATTTGATGCTTTCTAAATGCACGTAGTGTAGTCATGTTACATAATTAACATGCATTTAATAGATTATAACTTTTGAGGTATAAAACAGCTTAGACTATTTAGTACTAACCTAATGGCTATCTACTTAAATTAAATGCAATGATTAACTAGTTATTATCTCTGATACATTTTAACTGTTTGATTCAATATAAACTAAATTAAAATCTAACATAAACATTATTAACCTAAATATAAATATACAAATTATTTATTTATGAGTATTACAAAACTAATATGTAAACAAATTACAATCAAGATCTTCTCAACAATCCACTGAACTCGGGATCGGAAGGAAATCTAATTTCCTTAACACTTACCGAGCTCAGCTAACCTTGAGAGTAGCGTTTTCCCTACCTCTGCAAATAATCTCTGCGGATAAGGGGGAAGCCTTGTAGGGTACTAGTCTGCGTAAATCTCACTTAAAAGCCTTTGCCACCAAGCTAAAATTGACAAGCTAGTTATCGATCCGTATGTAAAAGCATTACAAAATCCTGTAAAGGTTTAAAATAATTTCTTATTTAAACATGCAATTATACAGTTTATAAATAGAAATCAAACTCTGTGCTTCTAGGTAGTTAATAATAGAAATTAGAATTCATAAGTGGATTTGCAACAGAAGACTTCAAATATAATTGGCCTAACTAATCATCGACTAAACTACAAATTTCGCGACTTAACTTTGGCTAGCAAAATGGTTAATACCGGAAGACTAACTTGACTGAGCTGGGGAAGAGAAAGTACAAATGCGAAAGTCGCTGCCGAAAGCTCTATTTCTAAAACTTTCAAGCACTCTGTCTTAAATGAGCTCATGATCTTTGTGAAAGCCAGCGAAAGGCAGAAGTGAAAGTATAAATCCGAATCATAATAAAAGCGGTTGATCAACGCAAGCCACAGCTATTCAAGGAATAAGATCTAAGAGTTTCATAAATAAGACTATCGTACATTTATACTGCTCTTTGTTATTAAATTTGCATAAACATTTCGTACGAACGTGTATCGTAATGAGCCAAGAAACTTAACATGAAAAGTAATTCAAACTAAATGTGAGTAAAACGTAAATCTCAAATGTTGCAGGCTATTGTTGGAGCTTAATTTTTTAAGAGTTTGTGTATAGGTTTTAAGTTCAATACCAAATGATATCAAAATTTGGATAATCATTCTAAATCACATGAATAGGTGAAGTTTGTGACACACATGATAACAAAATAACTCCAGTAAAACTGGTTTCAAATAAACAGTAAATAGTGGTGCAAGGGCTCCAACAGAATAATTAAAATTAATGCGTTGTGAAATAGGTAGAAGGGTCCAGTGTTCTAAATTAAAGTGAAAACATTACAAGAAAGTTAAAATTAAATATAGCATTTATTTAAGATACTTTGAATTGATACAGAATAGTACATTGGTGGCGGTTAAGTGGAAAATATAACAAAATTCATACCAAGTCCAAACAGGGAATTTAACATTGAAGAGATGGATGACTACAATCCTCGGCCAACATCGCCGAGCAAGACTATTTTTCGTTCCAACAGTGAAGATTACAGGGTGAAATACATTGAAGATGTCGATTCTTTTACTTCTAGAAAGGAGAGAAAAAAATAAATGTTAGTATGTTCGGTCATTTTCGTCGCCCTCCTTAGTATTCATCTCTCGTCTATTTCTTCCGACATCGATGTTTCTCTGATAACGCCGACACTTTCAGCTCCGTCTCCTTCCGTTAAAATGGCTGCATGTCAAACTCCCGTCAGACCTCTTCGTCAGCAGCTCCCAAGCCCTTTTTACTCGAAACGCCAAGACCGCTTGATTGGCGATTTTTGATGGTAGTATAACCGCCAACAGTCCGGCAACCTCAGGGGAAAAACACGCAGGAAGGTGCAGCTCCACATAGAAAGAGCTTCCTCATTTGGCGATCATCGCTGCTAGCCTCGCGAGGGGTCCCAATCCAACATATGAATAACCTGCAAGTAAGCAAAAAACATCGCGCCAACCAGACCCTACGGCAGAGTTAGTAATGTAGAAACTAGCCTCTCCGCAGGGTGCAATTTTTTCGAATGTTGACAGAGGTTTCACAGACGACCGTCTAACGGGCGAAGAAATCGAAAACAAGGTCGTAAAT
>KL815006.1:0-21230 GCA_000611955.2 Stegodyphus mimosarum | reverse complement strand
TGCAAATTATTTTTCCACTCTTGATTTAACTTCAGGGTTTTTCCAGATGAAAATACATCCGGACGATACCTTCAAAAGTGATTTTTCTACTCCTTCTGGGCACTATGAGTGGTTACGAACACCATTTGGCCTAAGGAATGCACCAAGTTCTTTTCAAAGGCTGATGTCTATCGTCTTGGCAAATCTTGCACCACTAAAAATAGGAATTTACATTCATGATATTGTCATTGCTTCCAAAACATTTGAGGAACATTTAGAGAAATTAAAGTTGGTTTTTGACTGACTGAAGCAGCACAATTTGAAACTTAAACCTTCGAAATGTCATTTTTTGAAAAAACAAATAACTTACTTAGGCTACAAAGTTACTAAGGGTATTATTCAGCCTGATGATAAGAATCTAAAAGTTATCCAGGGTTTTGTTGCACCTAAAAATAGAAAGGAAGTTAGGCGCTTTTTAGGCCTTATTGGCTTTTACAGAAGGTTCATTCCGAATTTTGCCCAAAAAGGCACTCCCTTTAACTCAGTTAACTAGAGATAAAGAGTTAACTAAAGATAAAGTTCCCTTTTATTGGTCGAAGGAAGCTCAGCAGGCGTTTGATATTCTAAAAGCTGAACTTCTGAATGAACCTATTTTGGCATTACCAAATTTTAATAACCCTTTTTCTATGTGTACTGATGCATCTAATTATGCACTGGGTGCAGTCTTATGTCAGGAAGATTCACATGGTTTTCAACATCCAATATGTTATGCGAGTAGGAAATTAAAAGGTCCTGAAACACGTTACAGTACTGTAGAGAGGTAAATTTTGGCAGTTGTTTGGGCCACAGCTCATTTTAGACAATATCTTCTTGGTAAACCTTTTACAGTGTATTCTGATCAAGCTTCATTATCACATGTTTTAAAACTTAAGGATCCTACTTCTAGAATTGGACGTTGGATTATGGGTTTATCCCAGTTTGATTATAAAATTATTCATGAGCCAGGTAGATTGAATTTAACAGCTGATTACTTATTAAGAGCAGTAAATGTTACACAGTTAGTTCAGACTTCTTTTACACCTGAATTGTTGGAATTATTTAAGAAAGAGCAAGCTTCTGATCCTTTTTGCCAGCAGATTTTAATTGATCTTAAGAATAACAAGTCTCCAACGCCTAATTCTCAGATATTTTTTGTAAAGGAAGATATTTTATATTGCAAGTACAAGAAACCCAGTTCACGGTGGCAGAAACAAGATAGGCTAGTTGTTCCTAAAACACTAGTGTCCAGAATCTTGCAGGAACATCATGATTCACCTACGGCTGCACACTCAGGCTATCACAGAACACTTCATCGTGTTCAGAAGTCATTTTTCTGGAAGGGCATGCATAAGCAGATACATAATTACATTAAGTCCTGTCACTCCTGTATCCAGAGGAAGGGTCATAGACCTTCCCATGAGGCTCCCCTTATGAGAATGCCTATGGCTACCCGCCCCATTGAACGAATTGCGATGGATATAGTGGGTCCCCTTCCAGTTACCCTGGCAGGCAATAAATCTATTTTGGTCGTAACTGACTATTTTTCACGTTGGCCTGAGGCTTATCCTTTGCAGGATACCACATCCAGATCCATTATTGAGAAATTAGAACAGTTTATTTCAACTCATGGGGTACCTCAGCACATTGTTACAGATAAGGGTACTAATTTTATTTCTCAAGCTATAATGGAAGTTTATAAGAAATTGGGGGTTACTAAACATACTACTACGAGTTATCATCCACAATCTGATGGGGTAGTTGAGAGGTTGAATGCCACTTTAATTAACTCACTTAGTCACTTAGTGTCACAAACGCAGGAGGATGGGGATAGACATCTGCCTTTTGCCTTATAGGCTCATAGAACTGGTCGTCATAGGGCACTTCAGGAGTGCCCAGCTTTCATTTAAATGGCAGAGATCTTTTTTTGCCTATTGATTTATTATTGTAAACCAATTTTAGAACCTATGATGACACAAACAACTATTCTAAAGATTTAATCTTGAGATTACAAAAGGCTTTTAAAGTAGTAAATCAGAATTTAACGGAGGCTGCAGATAAGCAAGAAATTTCACGTGAAAAGATTTCGCATGATAAGGAGATAAAAGTGGGAGATATGGTGTATTTATGCACTCCTGTAGTTTAGCCTGGTATGGCTAGAAAACTCTCCAAGTTGAATCAGGGACCTTTCTGGGTTATTGAGCAGGTGACTAAAGTCAACTATAAAATTGCTTCCATCTCAAATCCTGCTCAGGTTCAGACGATACATGTGGACAGGCTCACGAGAGTTCCTGACAGAATAAATTTTCCCACGTTACAGAGGGATGACATAATTTCATCCGACAACATACAGAATTTGTCGCACGATGCACCTTACCATTTAAGGCCTAGGGATGCACATGGTTTTGTGTATAAAAAGGGATTTGCCATGTTCGAAAGTCTGTAGTTTGATTTGTATACAATTCAGTAGTAGTAGTAGTAGTCATTTTATTGGTAATTGTATTCTGTTTAGCTAATTTTGTATTACTTAGTATGGTTGTGTAGTATTCTTGGCTTATCCTTGGTCTTGTGTTGCTTTTGGGTTTTTACATGTTTAGGCATGTGAGGTAGTGATCATGCTGTCTTGGAATCTGACCTTCTAGTCTCAATAGCCTGGTTTTTTTTGGGAGGTTTTGCAGGGCTGGTCCTTGTAGTTTGTCTCCACTTCTTTAAGTTCAAATTTTTTTTGGTTGTCCCATTTCTTGGTACCAGGGACTTGTTTAGGTTAGAATTTTGACTTGATGGTTTTCTTCCCAACTCATGTTGATTGTCTTGTCCTTAGATTATGCAACTCATTTGATTTTTGCCAAGGATTGATTTGTAGTTTTGTTTGCGATGTACAGTTGCGGTGTTATTCTTTTGCACTCTTTTAATATTGGGGTGCCAGTCGTTAGGGAAATGAAATGATGTGTACTGTTAGGGAGAATTTATGGTTGATACTGTAGGCTTTTCCTTACAAACTTTCTTTCGGGTTTGTAGTGTCACTTTTATTTGGTGATTGATTTTACAGGTAATTAGTAGCCTGTTTGCATTATGTTTTGTGTCAAGAGCCTTTTAGCTCTTGATTTGTTTTGGTTTGGAACACCCGTATACTTAGTGGTGTTTGTTTATTTGTTTATTTGCATTTCACTTTAGTTGTTTTTGGGGGGTATCGAGTTAATTACAATTTGCTTACATTTTTATTTCAGGACGTGTCACTAGTTGCTTGCTAACAATTATTTCTTTTTTTGATTGATTTGTATTTAGTTGTACTCCAGGAAGACTTCTTGACCCTCTTACATACAGTTATATATATATATATATATTTTGGTTTTGCTAACCATTTTTATGCTAGGATTTGATTATGATGATACCTTGTATCCTTTTCTGTGATTGACAAGTGATTGTACCAACACCTTACTTACTACTTCGTTTAATTCAACACTTTGTAAACCTTTTTCCATTGGCTGTGTGTCAGAAAATTTTTGGCTTGCCAAAACTTTTTCCCCGATCACGGGAGGGATGTTGTGTAGCAGTTTTCACGTAACACTTAATTATTTAGGTTTGACTTAAGATTTAATATTCATTATTCTAAATTTATGCTACACAACGTTATTTTATTTAATATCTTGTATTTATATTTGCTTTAGTTTAATTTTAATTAGGGGTTTTGGTACTTTAAGATTCGTACGTTTCTTCCACTGTTTACTCGTAAACGCGTTGAAACAGACAATGGAATTAGGTGCTTTCCTACGTAATAAACTTGATTTAAAATTACTTAACTTAGGTTGATTCTCATTTAACTTATATCATTGGATGCAGAAAAATTAGACTTTTAAGAGTACTTTCAAGTCTCTAGCTTAATTAGTTTTTAAGTTACATCTAATTATTTAACGAAAGTTTGCACTTCGTGAGATTTTTTTGGTTGAGGGGGAAAGGATTGAAAAGCGTCACTTTTGCAGTTCATTTCTAAGCCTTTGCTTAGGAATTTTGTCCGTTGCTTTAGGTTTGTTAGTTTTCCAACGCTTACGTCGAATTCTTGATTTTTCCTTTGGCGGGGTTGGTGAGATTCGAATTTTTTGTTCCAGTTCAACTCCTCGATTTTTGGACGATTGTAGCAGGGGTTTGTTCGAGGTGTAGAGTTTAGGTTTTATTCACCCTTTTGGCGAGATTTGGCGATATCTGGTGTCCGGACCTGACAAAAAGGTCGTGCAGGTGGGAATGTGTTCTCTTGGGACGTCTTCGCTTTTTCCTTCGGCTGACGAGAAGATATTTTCTCGGGTGCCTTGAGCACTTTGTTTCTACAACAGGGAGGATGAATTTGTTTTCTTAATGGGGCGTATGGCTCCTTTCACTTGCTTCTTACTTCATGGCTTCTAAGCTTTACTTCAATAGTTCTTCAACAATGAAAAGGAAATAATACTACAATCGAAAATAACGGACTTCAAAATGAAAGGAAAATATATTTCCATGCTTCTTCTTCAACTTCAATAGAAATAAGAGTCCTTCAAAATGGAAAGAAACTTATTCTTCATCAATTCTACCGTTCGATGAACCTTCTTAGTCTAAATTTTGCTCGTCAGACTCCGTCTGCCCCTTCAATTTAAAAAGAACAGAAAAATCAATAGCCAAGCAACCTGTGTTCCGACCTGTGTTTCCTGATGGATTTGAAGTTCATAATACAGTAGGACGTCACTCATCGCAACAACTACAAGTTCCTACGTCGAGTAATCTTCTGCGGTTCGGTCTCCGTCTTGCTGCCGTCAATTGATGACCCGTGTCTTTGTACCTGCATCTTCAAGTCGCGAATATTTCAGTCTTCTTAACATTTCTTCAAAGTACCATCCTATGGACAGATAAGTGTGTTTTGAACTTTAATACTAACTTAAATTCTTAAAGAAATTTTTCATCCAAAATTCACTGGTTTAATTATTTCTTGGATTTTTTTAAAGGATTCTATTATTATCAGAATTTAAGATCTCTTTATTTAAATGTTTGCTGTAAAGAATTTTGAAATGTGAAAAAATTTAAATCTTTAAGATCTTTTGAGGATTTGTTGATTTAACTGAGATTTGAAGAAAATTTGTGAGCAGTCTTAAATTGCTCTTGTTAAAAATCTAAATTTTTTCCCTTTGGTGCAATACTATAAATATTTAACTCTGTACTTAATTATTAGAATTTTTTACATGTCCTAGGATGAATAAGGTGTAAGAACCTTACAACTGTTAAATGAAATAGAAAATTTTAATTTATATCTTAACTCATGGAAATAGTTATTTCTTAACAAATAGTTTTTGAATTGAAGTGGGTATTGTCTAAGTTGCAGTATTTGTGAAAACCCACATAAATGTTTAACAATTTGTTTTCTAAATTAATGTTGGTAGTTCCCGGGGACTAGTATAATTTTATGATAATAGAAATTTGATTGATATCAGTGTTTTAAGGAAAGTAATAAACTAAGTTAGTATTATTGATTTATGTGTTTACTTGAATTTTCTGATAACACTACCTAGTTTCACCAGTAGCAAGGCTCTTAGGGTTTTTCAAACGAAACTTAAAAAATTAAAACACAACGCAATGCCTAATTTGTTTAGACTACTAGTATTTTACAACCTAGTATTTAACAAGGGTTTTGTTGAGAGTTTCTAAATTTTTAGACTAGAAATAGTGTTTCGGTGTATAACACAAATTATTGTCTGAAGTACTACCCGAAACAAGGTAGCCAAAACAGCTTGATTGTAAGAACAAATTGTCTCCCAATTTTATTTTATCATCTCTCAAAATTGAGAAGAACAATTCAGCACCCAACAGAATATCGACTTTTTGAGGAACGAAAAATAATGGGTCAACAAGTTTGATTTTGCATGGAATGCAATAATTCGAAACATTAATTCTTTTGGGGTGTGTGAAATTAGTAATGTTAGGAACAATTAATAAGCCAATTTCCCAACGTGAATCATTACTTTCCTTCGATAGATAAGCTGAAACTTTTCTCGTAATGTTTAGCTGTGTGTCATTTAATCCACTTATCGGAACGTTTATGTTTTCTTTCTTCAAACCTAACGCATCGGCTGTTCTCGTAGTCATAAATGAACTTTCAGAGGCCGCATCTAGGATCGCTTTTAACGGTTTGGTTTCACCAGCTGAATTTCTTACATAAATTATTACAGTATTTATCAAAACACCTTTATTATTTCCAAGAAATACGAGCATTTTCTGGAGGATGCGAATTGACCTTGACGAGTTTATGTTTTGTTGATTTGGCTCCTGAAACTCTAACGCCCCCGTGATGTCTACACCATGAGCACTGGAACGCGTCAGCGGCGCCGAATATGCATGTAGCAATGTATGATAATCGGATTTTTTCTTACAAACATAACAAACACTGTTTGATTTACACTGAGATAATAAATTAAATTCGCTAAGACAGTTATAACAAAGCCGATGTTTTTTTACCAAAATAACTCGTTCAGGTGATTTCATTTGTTTAAATTTATCCTAGTGATACAATGCATTCGATTGCGATTTACAAGCGATACACAATTTAGGTGATTTATTAGATTTAACCAAAAGATACATCGATTGTTCCGAATTAAATTTTAATGGAATGTTAGCACTGATGCTATTTAAAATTTGGCATCTTCTTTCTAAGAATTCCAAAAATATACCAAAATCTGATACTTCATTATCCTTTAGTGTTAGCTCATACTGTTTTCGCGTTTCGCGATCTAATTTTTCAAGAACAACATTTAATAATAAAACATTCGATAGTTTATCTCTTGCGAAATCTAAGATTTTTAACGATCTAAGATTTTTCTTAATATTGTCTAACATTATGCCAAGCTCTTTAGCCGATTCATGTTTTATTGATGGAGTATTTAGAATGTTTTTAAGATGACAGTCTACAATTATTCTTTTATTCTCGATCTTTGTTATAAAGTTTTAAAAAATGAAGAAAAGTTATCGTTTATTGCTTCTAATAATTTGGCTTCTCCCTTCAAAGCCCCGCGTAAGTAATGGAGCTTTTCATTTTCGGAAAGTTCTGGATTATCTATGATTAAACTATTAAACTGAATCTTAAACAAATTCCATTCTTCAAATTTTCCGCTAAAATTCGGAAGAGGAATTTTTGGCAGTTTTACTAAAGCCCTTTTAAATTTATCATTACATACAGAATAACTTTCGTGTTTAGGGCTCTCACTATTTTGATTCGTTGCAGATTCATAACTTTCGTTTTTAAGTTTATTAATAGAGGTTTTTAGACTTAGCTCTACTTTTTGAATTCCTCATCCACTTGAGACAGCAAAGCTTCCGCTTCTTCAAACTCATCATTCGTGAGTATTCTGTAGCAGTTCGAAATTTTCATGAATATTTACCACAGTATCCAAATGAGTTTGTAGCTGCGCGATTTCCAGTTCATTTTGCTCTTCTGCTGCGGTTACAGCATTTGAAATCCTTGTTAATTGTCCTTTGATGTTTCCACGTTTGCGATTTAGGGTTGCGACATCCATTGTCATAGCTTAATATTGGTTTCAAAAAGATAGCGTTTATTCCATACGTTTAGGTTCTTCTGTAGGTCGGCGGATCAAAATATGTGCGTAGCTAGCGTGCCTAGTTCAGCGTAGTAACGAAATGCGTTACCAACGATATCGTTTAATTATTTATTATTAGAAAGCAGGAACAGTTACAACAGCTAGTAGATTTGCCAGTCAGCGTTCTTCTCCTGCGCAGCGGAATATACCAATTGCCAATTATCAGAGACTAAACATTACCTTTCAGTTGCCAGATTTAACAGATTAACAGAATAAATGAGTAACAACAAAAATGCGATGGGAAAGTTCTCCGTCAGCCAAACGATAAAGTTACAAGCACGGAACAGGATTCACCAAACTATGTCTGACAAATGTAAATTTTACACATATCTCCTCATATTCAACTTTTATCCTGCTTTTGAAACATATTCATTTTACGTTTCTGATTCCTTTTTTCAAAAGTGTCTACACGCAAGTTTCATTACTGCAAGACCTACTGACTTTGAACAAATAAGGAGTAATAAAATTTCATGGTATAAGGTCCACTCAGACCAATATATGGGCATTTCTAGCCAGTTTATTTCAAATATGTATAAAAATACTGAATTTCTAACTATTGTGTACCCAGTTTAGTTCCAAAAATATTTTATTTTATTATTAGTTTACGCTACACACATTTACATGAATATTCTCAGAACACTCCTTTTTTATTCAGCAGAAGGACTTTTTTATATTACTAAAATAGATTAACTCTTCGGAACACTTTACAAAAATATCTTGGATTTTATTATGCACATCCTACCTAAAACCTATTGAACATTTTCTAAACCTTTATTTTTTCATGTGAAAACATCACTTGGGTTCTTAACATGATGCCACCCATGTACCGGAGAACCTTATAAACTGTATTCGAACTTACTACAGCCTTGATTTTCTTAACAAGGTACACGAGACGGAATTATTTTTAATTACACAAAAGAATACCCATACTGTAAGGTATTATTTTTAATTTGAATTGTAATCACATTTGTGAAGGACAACTCAAAGTCCCAGAATTAATAACCTAGAAACAAATACACCCAGAATTAATATTCAGACATGGAAATGAAACTTTTTTCCAACTTGGAATACAAAAGTTTTTTAACTTGAAATATTTTTTTAACCAGTAAGCATGATCATTATTTTTGATGCATCTCTCAGCTTCTTGACGTATTTCTTGTTACTTAACTAAAAGATATCCGTATTTCGCATTGATAATAGTTAATTTAGCATTAAACTCTTGCAGATTTTTAGAACTAAATTTAATTTATCATACCAGGCAAATAATTCCTACTCGGTTATGATAAATTACACGAAGTATTGAGTAAGTTCTAGATAATCCAACATAGTAATTAATTTAAAAGATTTAACTCAGTCATTTTAAGATAGAAATTTTAGATTGACATCAATTTGTTAACTTTGAGCTCTTCCAGCTCTTTGAGAATATTTAACTTCTCCTTGACAGCAAATAAAATTATGCATAAGCATCATACCTAACATATAATATTGAAATGAATTCCAAAGAACAATCCAACTTAACTCTTAAAAGTTTTAACACATTATAAATGAGGTAAGCATTTCAAATTGACAATGCGTAATAACTAAATCTTACAGCTTTTTTGACATTTAACTTCTCATAGATACCAAATAAAATTTCTCATGAATATCGAACGTAATAAGTAATATTGACAGAAACTCCATATACTAATCTAATATAGTCATCAACTTTAAAAATTTTAATGCATTTTGGTATGACTTAACATAAGAAAGATCCCACTTTGAAAAAAGCTTTAGTTTAATTAAACATTGAAGCCACGTAATTCTGCCCACATATATAACATTTTATTTATCATAAGCAACACACATAATAAGTAAATAAAACTCATTTCGAAAACTGCGAAACATATTTCTCTTTTAACCAGCTGTATTCTTAAACAAAAAAAAGTGAAGAAAAGTTACAGTGCTGGGAGCCATTTGATGTTAGTTTTCCCCATTTTCCCCACGCATTGATCAAAATACACGTATACTTTAAAAATCAGTTAAAATCGATTTAAAGATTTAACTGCAAGTATTCAAACAAGAATACCCCACAAATTAGATAAAAGATGAGAACAAAATGAACTTAAGTGATAAATACAGAAAAGCATGTAAACGGCCAAGAAATTTAACTAGTTTCAGGAACAGGTTATGTAAAGTAATGAAGTATTTTTAATTTTATTTTGTCTGTACTACATTTACTTATACTAAAATCTCCCTTTTTGAAGGCTATATTCTGCATTTTGGCACAAGTTGATAAATCAGAGTGATTTTGTGTTTTGAAGCTTTAGATTCAGAAACATTAGAACTTCAGAAATAATACAACTTAAAAGCAAAAAGATTAGAACGACGAGAGAATATACTGTTAGCAAGCGAACGTGATAAATCACTTTTTTTCACTGATTTTCATGAATTCATAGATCCGTAGCAAAATTTTAATGCCCTGTTTATGAACTATGATTTTTTTTAAATTTATTACGATCACTCGTTTTCATTTACATGAACTTTAAGAAAACAGTTCGTGTTAATTGACCGTTTTACCTGAGATTTATCTACGTATTTACTTAATTTTTGCATTTTGTTTATAATTATAATACTGAAAGAATATAAGAGAATACCTTTTTCTTGAAAATGTCCATTTTTTTTCCCAAACGTTATTTTTTTAATATCTTTGGAAAAACCTATTAAACATATAGTTATCTTGTATTGCTTAGATACACCATGATCTTGGCACTGTCTGAGGGAAGTCACAAAGCTAGAGAATTTAAGTAATATTTTATCAGTACGCAGAACTTCTTACTGCGTTTTCGATCAAAATTGATCGAATTTAGTAGTGCATTCCTAACCTATGAGCCTTTAACTATTCCTATTCGAAACAAATGCACTCCGGAATTATCATCAAGATATCTATACGGATATCTTTTTCTAATTTTCATGCCATTACATTTCCAATGAAATTTGATTCATTGCCAGATAGTTAAATGTTTGTTACTTTTTTCGCATCCGAATGCCCTTCGTGTCTCACATATACTTATTATATATGATTTAACAAACTTACAAACAATTTAAGTTAATATATCCTAAAATACTACTGTACATTTCATTTCGGAAAGTTTATATGATTATCCTGAGTATCTTCATTTTGAATCCTTTAATGTTACTTTTCCTTCATCCCAAGTAAGTTTTGAGCATAAAAGTTTCAGTTTTGACGGAAGTTATTTGCGGATGACTGTGATGTTATCGTGTTTTGCATAAACCGTTTTTGAGAAATACCTTATTCATAGCCATTTGAACACTTTGGAATATTACCACATTTTACATTACTGCCCCTGCAAATCATTTAATTTTCAAATATTTTCCCATTTATCTTTTACAACGCCTTATAAAGGTTTGGCAACACATTTTTACTCAATAATTACATTGTTTCATTTAATAATTTTGTTACATGCTTGGAAGATTTAACTTCAACAACACTAACACGCTGAACAAGAAATTAAGAAAAGAAATAGAATTTATATTTTAGTATACTATAGCGATAGATTAATTTTCTCTGACACTTGTGTATTCGCATGTAGATAATGCAGACTTTTAACCCAGCTCGTACACACATTTAATAATTTCTGTAAGTCAACACGATCACTGACTTGCATTCTCACAGATTTTCTTGTGAAGCCTATTTCTTCCTTTAAAAGAAGTTGATAAACTATTTTCATTAGAAACATGTCTAAAAAAGATCTCATCTTCATAAGAAACATCAACCCTTTGATTTAAATTACTACGAAAATAAGAACCTTTGTTTTGTAAGCATGTTTCCCTCTCACTAAAAAGTTTTTTTCTTTATCATACTCGAAAGGAACAATTAATCGTACATATCTAATATATTGCATTGATGAACCAAGGTTATATTTGGACTTATTGTATTAGATATGAAGTGAACATATGAAGAAAGCCGTGTTTTCCCCTTAAATGCTCATTTTTTTCAAGTCGAATTTTACTAACGTACACATATGTTTATTGCATTTTTAATAAAATGTTAAAAACTGAAATAAGTGTTTCAGTACCAAAATTGTACTTTCTGTCTTCATTCTACCGAAACGAAAATATTCAAAATTTATATTGCGAAGAAAAATTTGCACATGTTATACTTTTTGTTATATTATTTGATTAATTTTCATGCTACTTGATTATCTATGAAAATTTGTGTCCTAGTGCAGTTCTAATACATTTCTAATTTTAGATTTTTCAATTAATTGTTTGTGTGATAAAAACTCAGTTTAGAAACTTTTACTCGTTTAACACCTTGTATTGCATTGCTGAGCCGGGGCCATGCTCTTCATTTTTATGACATAGCATGCTAATATTTTAAAAAAGGCATATTTTTCCTGCTGTTAGCACAATTTTAACAAGTATTTTACTATTACAGAGACTTCATTAGTAAAATCTTAAATGTTAAACTGAAAGTTTCATTACTAATTTTGAAGATTCTGGATATATCATACCCAAATGTTCATAATTGATTTGCAAATTAATTTATACATGTTCTTTGTTGCACTCTTGGTTAATTTTTAAATCATTGTTCATCTATAACACTTGATTTCTAGTGAAGTATCGAAATGATTATTAAGTTTCCGCTTTTTCAAAGAATTTCGTAGCCACATATGTTCAGTACAAAAAAATTTCCTGACTTCTAATATTATTACCAAAACAGGAAACATACAAAATTTTCCTAAAAATTTATATATTTGTTTCTTTACAAACATGCATATAAATACCCACGTTTAATTATTTAATGTGTATTTTCTATATCAGAACGAAACTTTTTAATTAATGTCATGTTCCACAAAATTTATGCGTTTGTGATTTCGTTGTGTATTCGCAAACGCTTTGAGAATGCGTTCTCGGTAGTCGTTTAGACACCTCAAAACTATTTTTTCCTTGCTATTGATACATTTGCTATTGGAAATTACTTTATCTTTGCTGTTGGTATACGCCAATGAATTCTCGATACTTTTTTTTATTTATTTTCAGCTTATGAGTTATTTAAATATTTAAAAAATATATTTGTAGATCGTTTGTGTTGACACTTGTGATAGAGTTCTTCGATGATTTTGGAAAATGTATTTATTTTATTCACGCGAATGAAACTGATGTTTTCTTAAATTTTTATTATTCAGAGTATTAGCCAATTATGAAAAAATGCCGGATTTCTTCTCATTATTCAGCAAACATCGGAAATTCAGCATTCCAAATCTTTTAGGTTATTGTAATTTTTCTTGTCAGTAATAATAAGAAGAATGGAATAAATGCAGGATATACAGACTTAAGATAAAAATTTGAAGTAAAAGCAATTCTTGACATCTATACGAAATTCAGTAGAATGTGCAAATATTCTTCCTATTTGATGCTTCTTTTTGGAATGGCATAGCATATAAAACGTATATTTACTGAAAAGAGATATAATGAAGATCAAGTATTCTGAAAAATCTGGACGGCAATTATACTAAACTAGTTATATGGCAGTTTCCCGTACAAAACGGTTCCAACAAGGAAAACGTGCCAGAAACCTCCTGAAACTCTAAGTGGGCATTTGATCTTCGCTCTTGCGTAGAATTTACATTTCTACTAAAACCTTTGGTAAGAGCAAAGATCAGGTGCTCACTTAAAGCTTCAGGAGGCTTCTGGCAAGTTTCCCTTGCTGGAACCGCAGTAAGGATCTTAAGTTTATCTAACGTTTATTTTATTTTAAAACTTTACTATCATCTCTTATTTTCCACTTCCGGCTAGAATTAACGCGTGAATGTGCTTATGCAAATTGTACTTGCTAACGCTTAAGTATTTAAGTTGTGGCTTTTTGCCCGGCAGCGGCCGAGCGGTAAAGACGCTGAACACTGGTAGTTCGAATCCCGCGAACGGGCTGGCTTCATGGACGTTTTCGTGGTTTTCCCCATGTGTAAATACGAACCAGTTTCCCTTAGAAAGTCGTCCACGAAGGCATCCCTCCCTTTAGGCAGATAGCCCTCGTGTGCTTTGCCGTAATTGACTAACCTAACCTTGCCAAGAGAGTAGAAGGAAGGAGAGAGAGCCCTCTTGTTACGAGTTTTTACGCGGGCTTGCCATCAGTTACTATCCGCCTTTAAGGCCAGACGTTTAAACCTCTTGAAAATTAAAGACGTATTGTAGTTTTACGCAATTTGCGTACTACAGACGTAGTAATTTAAAAGGCCAGTCTTAGTGCTAGTCATCTATGTAAGATATTAAAAATTAGCTCTTATTTAAATTTTAGTTAGTTAGTAGTCTTATATTCTTTTACGTTCAGACCACAAGTGCTTGGTCTTTGTATCCAGAAGTTCAGGAACGTATGTAAAATCGATAAGCACATAAAGGGTAATTTGAACCGTCCTTATCTTTGTTGTATCTTCTACACACGCACCAACATAGGTTCTAGTAAGCTCCCTGTTCCTACTCAGGACTACAGTTATGTTTGTGAAATCAATTAGAATAAATACAGGTCCTGATAGTGGCGCCCGAAGGAGAAGGCCCATGGCTGACTTTCGAGAGGAAGTTGATGAACCCGTGGCATCGGCCAAAAATTCAGAAATGCCAGCTGCAACCCCAGAAGGATTCGGGTGCATCGTCCAGACCATGCGAGCATCAATGAAGCCAGCAGCGAGCTTCGATGGGAATTCAGCGGTGAATAACTTTTTGGAAAAATTAGATGACCATTTTATGCTCTATCCAGTCCACGGGTTCCAGAAAATGACTTTGGCTATTAGCGCGTTGAGGGGGTCAAGCGCTTAGTTGGTTCAAGTGTATAGGAAAACATCTTTTGGGCCAACCGGGAAGTCCTACCTACACTTACAAAAATTTCAAGACCTCCTTAGTAAAGGCCTTCGCAGTTGTAACATATCGTACGAAATTAGAAGCGGAACTCTTCAGCAGATACCAGCAAAATTTGAAGAACTCTCAAGCTTCATTTTAAGAAGAATACAATTATTTAAACTTTTGTATGGAAGCCGGCCGGATCCTGAGGTCACACAAGTCAATTTGCCTAGGTTACTTCCCCAAGTACAAGACTTTATCGGATTAAGGAACCGACGACCTTGGAAATGTTGTTCGAGCTCACGATCCAGTTTGAAAACAGAACGGTGGACATTGAAAGAAGACGCCAGTACGAGCAATGAAGCCAATTTGGTGCGCCAAGGCCACAGCAGAGGCAAGACCGCGGCTACGGATGCAAATCGAATCAGTGGTCAAAGAAACCTCAATATTCAAAAACAAGCAGCGAGCGTCGACAGTTCAAAAATAAGCCAGATGAAACGTTTGAAGGTTGGCGGAAAGGCTCGGAAAAGAAGAAGGAAGATTTAAACTGAAAGGGATTCCTGATGACGGGAGGATGCGAAAGTCCGAAGGCCAAGACAATCCCTCTACCATCAAGCTCAATACAGTTGTGAAAAATTTAGTTCTTCCGAAGATTGAAATATTAGTGAACAATATTCCAGCCACCACCCTTCTGGATACAGGAGTTCAGTGTAGCTTTGGTAAAAGAATTTTTTAAAAAATATTTTCGTTGATATAGAATCTACAGCGCCGATAACACGACGGTGATAGCAGCCCAGTGGGAAAGATGAAAATGTATAGGTAAAGTACCACTGTATATCCGCATTAAGGATGAAAAGGTAAAAATTATGTTCCTTATTGTAAGAAATTTTCAAACAAATATAATATTTGGAACAGATTTTCTTTCAGCATCCAAAGCAACACTAGATTTCAGTCAAGCATCTCTTACGCTAAGAATAAAACCGGTGCCTGAAGTAAAAGCGGATCCTTCCACAGTAAACCTCGAACATCTGCCAACGGAACAGCAAACAAAACTACGCCAAGTTGTAAGTGAATTTTCTACTTCAGTTCAGTGATATTCCCGGATTCACGCAAGTGACTAACCATGAAATAAATATGGGAGATTCATAGCCAGCAAGGCTTACCACGATGATAAATCGAAAGAAAAAATTATAGAATGACATATTAAAGATATGCTAAATAAAAAGATTATCACGCCCATCTCCATTAGTTATGCGAGCCCGGTTGTTTTATATAAGAAGAATAATGATTACCGGGTTATACACTCAAAAAGGTGGCTTTTTGCAATTGATTACCGCAAATTGAATAGCGTTACTAAATATCCGGTTTATCCTTTACCAATTATTGAGGAAATCTTGCTAAATATGACTTCCACTAAATATATGACGACATTAGATTTAACATCTGGGTATATTCAAATAGGCGTAAAACCTGAAGATGTACCAAAGACCGCTTTCGTAAGTAAGTCTTGTACTTATGCATTTTTGCGTATGCCGTTTGGCCTGTCAGGCGCGCCAGCAAAATTTCAACGTTCTATGGACATTATTTTAAGACCCGTCCTTGGGAAAAGCACTTTTATTTATTTGGATGACATTATTGTCACTAGTGAGATTTTAGAACAACACATTAAAGACTTAAAAGAAGTGCTTTAATTGTTAAATGAGGTCGGTCTAAAGGTTAATGCGGAAAAGTGCAAATTTGCGGCAAAGGAATTACGTTATTTGGGGTATAAAGTTTCCCAGAAAGGCATCGAAACCGACAAATCAAAAATAATTGCAATTCAGAATTATCCGCCGCCTAATACGGCGAAGAAACTAACTTCTTTTCTAGGCCTCTGCTCACACTATAGTTCCTTTATGAAGAATTTTGCCACCATTGCCGAACCGCTATTAAAGTTAAAAAGAAAGAAGGCAAGATTTCGTGGACAGCCGAAGCTAACCCCGCTTTTGAAAAATTAAAACAAGCGTTAACACAAGCCCGTGTTTTGATATTTCCCGAAAATTATAAAAATTTAGAAATCCGGGCCGATGCCTCGGATTATGCCGTAGGGGCAGTTCTTTCCCAAAATGGGCAGCCTGTGGCACTCTTTAGTCGTACTTTAAACGATATTCAAAGAAATTATTCAGCAACAGAAAAGGAAAGACTTGCGAGTTTCTTAGCAGCACAGAAGTTCAGGGTTTATTTGGGAAGTTCTCCACTAACGGTCTACTCTGATCATGCGACGGTCGCTAGATTATATTCAGGGAAGAATCTGTCATCAAGATTAATACAATGGGCTCTTAAATTAAAAGAATATAATTTGATAATTAAACACACGCCTGGAAAGGAAAATGTCGTAGTAGATGCCCTGTCAAGAATCGAGATAAGTGAAGAAGGGAATAATGTTAAAGTAGCAATGCTCACATCCCAGATGATACATTCCCGTGAGACGTAATAACGGAACTGGGCAAGGATCCGGAATTTAAAAATATATGATTATTTAAGAGATCCTGAAAACTTTACCCACCAAGATATAGTGGCGATAAGAAATAGGGCTGCCCATTGCGAACTGATAGATGGTCCATTATTTTATACGAAAACTGCGAATAATAACAATGAAATATGACTTGTTACCCCAGCTAGTCTTAGATTAAATGTATTACAGGAATTGCACGAATTGCCCCTGGCAGCTCATGGTGGTATTCGGAAAACCTTCCAACGCGTACGCGAAGCAGTTTATTTTCCTAAACTGCAAAAGTTAACAAGGGCGTATGTCCAGTCTTGCCCAACATGCCAGGTAGTTAATTATGTTAATTTCCAACTGGCCGGGTTTCTAAATAGCATTAAATCAGAATTTCCAAATGAAATAATTGGCGTCGACTTATTTTTCCCGAAGAGTCAGTTAAATAGAAGTCGGTATCTCCTTGTTATGGTTGACCATTTTAGTAAATGAAGCGAGATTGTTCCTCTAAAACGAGCCTCTGCGAAATTAATTACTTATTCTAGTTTAAATAAATATATTTTAAAATACGGGGCTCCCCCAAAAGTTATATCGGATAATGGTCCTCAGTTTATAAGCAATATTTTTGAAGATATGTGTCAAAAACTGGGCATACGTCATTTGAAAATGGTCCGGTATCGGTCGCAATCAAATATAGCGGAACGGTTCAACAGAAACCTAGTTAAAATTATTCGTAGTTTTGTTAAAAATTTTCATAAAATTGGGATAACTGTCAATGAATTAGCGTTCGCTCTTAGGACCGCCAAACACGACACGACGAGAAAAACTCCTGCTAAGTTATTTTTAGGGAGGAAGATTATAACCCCACTGGACAAACTGTTTTATGTTCAAAAAAGGACCCCTGAATTCCAAATGGCGGATATACAAAAGTTAGTTAAGGAGGCAAAAGAAAACACGGAAGTATCACAGAGGAAACAGAAGCTTTATTATGATATGAAAAGACAGAAAGTAACTTATAATGTGAGGGATGCAGTACTTAAACTGATACATTCACTTTCCTCAGGTCCAGAAGATAAAGCGGCCGAGTTCTGTCCACAGTTTGAAGGACCGTTTTCTACTGAGAAGTAACCCAGGCAGTGGTGGTTTTAAGAGCCAAGTATGGCGAAAAAAATACGGCAAATATCGATCAAATTAAGCCGTATTACAATCGAAATAATATGAATATATTTCAAAATCTTTTGAAGGATCCGGCACGGCAGGCCAGATCTGGACACCAAGCACAACAACTACGACCGCCAGCGTCGGCCACAAGTAAAGATACGAACAAGAAATGAAAAGCCCCCGATAGAACACCGGAGATAACAAGAAAAGGAAGATATTCCCCCGACCAAAAAAGCGATGTCACGACCGGCTCCAACAGGAGGAAAACGGAAATTCTAACAGTACCAAGAAGGCGAGAAGAAATGGCCGCAATCAAGGCACCTGTGAGAAAAGAAAGAGTGAACCCTCAGGAAAGAGTCTACGCAGCAAGTGTCCAGGAATTGACAAGAGAAAGCCAGCTGCAGACTCAAGGGAACAAAAGTTGGAACAGCAAACCGCCAGATCTCGACAACAACCGACGAGAAATGTCCCGACGTCCCCAAGGACAGTACCTATTAAGCGACCCAGAAATCAATCAACGGAGAGGAAGAAGTTTTTCAAGAAGCATCAAGCACGCCTCAAAAAGGAAACGGACTGAGGAGGAAACTGAGGGTCGTACCCGGACAAGGCAGAGGATCAACCAAACCATGGTCTTTGCTACCTTCCAGGAGTGAGCGCTAAACGGATATCTGAATCTCAAAAAGGTAAGTAAAACTTTGTTACTTTGAAACTTTAAGTCAAATTTCGTTCTTACTGCAAGTGGCAGAATTTAAGAAGTTTTACCTCATGTGAGGTCTACCTTTATCGCCAAAAAGACGAGAAATGAGTTTTACCTATTTGTTATTATGTTTTTCAACTACTTGCTAGTAATCTAATATTATTGTATAATAGTACAGCGTAAATAGTTCAGTATTTTAAGAGATTTTGTAACTGTATAATAAAAGTACTTTAAGAACATTCTAAAAATATTGTATAAAGCTTTATTTAAAAGATTCTGTTAAGAAAAGGCATTTTAGTCTTAAAGCACTTGTGAAATATACTTGTTAAATGTAAAAAAAAGCACTTGTTTTCATTATTAGAAAGTTAACTGTATGTTTTTAAGTGTGTAGAATTAATGGCATGGAAATATGTTCTTATATACATGTGAACTGTTCCGTTGAAATTTAAGTACAGTGATGTGTTAAATGTGAACGCATTATATTATTGTAAAAGTTTAAAACCGCTGAGTTAAAGAATGTGACTGCATAAATGCAACTTAACGCATGGTGAATGTGTGCTAAATTTGTAATGAATGAATGAATGTAGTTAGGCTCTCTGACGCTACACTGCAGAGTTAGCCACTTATTTTAAAATAGTACCTCAGGGTTCAGAGATGAATGTAAGGTGTGTTCTGAAGTCTTGTTATGCTGAATTTTAACACGTTAATGTTTTGATTGTAGGCGGTAGTGTTGAACACTTATACATAGACACGCCCGTGTTTGGTGTTTCTCTCTTTACAACACAGGTCAGAGAGCACGGGGAGATAATTAAATAATGGTATGAATGAAATAAGAAAATTTAAAAGAAACAAAATATACGTATTCATGTTACTTGCCATGTAAATTACTTGAAAAATTGATTAAACTAATTTTCCTTCCAGACCTCTGGAAGTAACCGATAACAGTCAAGAAATTCCTCTTTAGGTAATGTAACAGAGGAAGAATAATTGTCCCTGGAGAAAATATTGTAAAACTGCATTTTACATAATTTCTAGGTTAGATAGTTTTAGTGAGGAGGTTTGGTGAAAGATTGGCCTTGCGTTAGACTTAGAATTTAGAATTAAGTTTTCAACAGGGTGGTTTAGACCTTACTTTCAAATTTATTAACTCCTGGCGGTAAGTATGTAAGGACCTTAAGTTTAATTAACGTCATCAGAAAAGCGTCCAAAATCCACAACCCATCAGAAAAGCGTTCCGCTTCAACGACCGAGGAATTAAAAGAAAAGAAGGTCCGAACCAGAATACCAGCCGCCCGAGACGAGTCAAGGTCCAAAGTTTAGCATCGCCAACGTTTCAAGACTTCTGCGCATAGAGGATGCAGGAGTATAGAAGTCAAAAAAAGATAAGTGAAAATTTCCTTGTTTGCTAGTTTGTATTGAAAGTTCGATTTATGTCACGTGTTTAAAGTTGCTAAATACTGTTCAATACGAGAATGTAATTATAGCTATCTGTAAAATAGAAAAGAATTTAAATTCGCAAGTTGGCGAAAAATTTATTTTTTAAATACTTTTAGAATTCTCAAGTTTCGAGATGCTAAATTCTGAATAGGTTTAGTCGAAAAACTTGAATTGTGTTAATTTAAACATTGTAGCCAAGCATTGTCAATTTGGCATAGCAATTATAACTAATGATGTAAAATGAATTTTAAAGCATTACGTGTTAAAATGTTCTATTGAATTTGAAATGTTAATGTTAACTTTTGAACTTTTGTAAAAGTTAAACGAATGTGTTTTGGTCAAGTATGAATGCAAATATCGTTACGTAAAAGATGAATGGCATGAAAGTATAGATTGAATGTGCTTAAAGTTAGGCTCTCCAAGCTTCACTTAAGAATTTTAAATTTAAGCTCTATTTTAGGACATTAGGTCTAGTTTTGCGGTTAAGGAGTTTTCTAAGGTCTGGAAAGTCTGGTCGTCGCGATAAATAACAAGAAAAACCTCGTCTCACTCAGAACAATTTCTGGAGAGCATGGGGGAAGAACAATTTAGTTCGTGTGAATGAAAACGATTGAGGGCCAAAATAATTTCAACAAAACGTATTGGTAACAAAAATCGAAACTGTATGAAAGACATTACTAATACTTTTTCTTTCCATATTAGTTGGAAGGACAAAACTGATGTCAGACGAAAAAGACGAAGTAGATGTGTGTAATCAAATTCAAATTGTAAATCTGTTATATTTTCCTTAGTTAGTATAGCTTTAGAAATTGTTGTAAAGTTGGCCCTAATCAGGAATTTAATGACGAAAGTCATTCAAAAAAAAGAATTTATAGAAGTTTAAATTTTGATATTAAGGACTTCTAGTATAGAATTCTAAACTCTTTTTTTTAGATCTTAGGTCTTCGCTTATTCAATAGGTATACGACCCTAAAGTCTTTACCTATCTATAACTGTC